>JARQZK010000962.1:0-56323 GCA_030704885.1 Cynegetis impunctata | reverse complement strand
TTAATAACAGAAACAATATTGGCTGACACGTACACTTTACATAAATTATTCATAACCGGAAATTTGAAAGATTGTCGCAATGCGAAAGACTCTTTTGATATATAACAGTTTAAATATTCAAGACCTTGATTGAGTCTCGACCTGTCGCTGACAAGTCGAGACTTGTCCGTCGAAGCGAGCATTCCCAGACTTGCCGCGCCTTGATCGAGTCTCGACCTGTCGCGGACACCTGCACCGGACGCGAGCGGTCTGAAGCTCAATGACCTTGATCGAGTCTCGATATGTCCAACGTGTGTTCAAGTAAATGATTCATTTAATACAGAAATTGGCTGACACGTACATTCTATTTAACAGGAAATTTGAGATATTATGCGAGAGACTCTTTGGATATATAACAGTTTGAATATTCCGCGATTGAAAAATATAAAAACCGTACTCTGATAAATTATCCTACTTCGATATCATATTGTTGGAATGTAATTATTATAAGTGCGATCGGATTTCTTCAGAATTGAAATGAAATTATTATAAAGCGATCGGATTTTTTTTTAAAGCCTGGCAGAGCCGTGACTGAGGTTCGATCCCCGAGTTCAATTTTTTTTAAAGCTTGATAGTGTTACACTGCTAATATACCGGATTTTTCAATTTTTTTAAAGTGTAGAACACCTAATATAGAGGTTCGATCCTCGCGCTTGATTTTTTTTTTAAAGCTTGGTAGACCGAACAATTTTTATCTTAGTACCAAGTTCATTCTCTACTTTGCTTTTGAAAACTTTGAATACTTATACAATACTCAATTTCTCTCTCAAAAAATAAACAAAAACTTTTCTAGTGAAGTCATCAATAAAGGTAATAAAATATTTCATACCTCCTAGGGATGTTTGCTCCATCGGTCCACATAAATCAGTGTGGATGAGCTGTAGTGGTTGTGAAGCTCTCGAACCAACATTATTGAAGGGTAGTCTGCTGTGTTTACCTTGGCAATGGATTGAATCCCTCTACACACCCTGGTAACTTGTTTATATCTATGAAATTCAGGTGTCCCATGCGCCTATGCCATAAGACAACATAATGCAAGTTATTTGAGCATGCCAAGTTTGAAATAACTTCTCTGTGAGTATTTAATTAATACAAAGTGTTGACTAAAGTGGCTGAACAGAGGAATTTATTGTTTTTATCATAAATATCACATGATTTATCTGTAAAGTTCACTTTAAAGCCATTCTTCACCATAGCACATACTGATAAGAGATCGGAAGCAAGTTTTGGAATATACAAAACATCTCTTACCTGAATTTTAATTGGTTCCTTACTATTCACTAACAAATTAACCTTTCCCATATTTTCCACAGGTAACTGTGTCGTACTGGCAACTGTTATGGTGGGTATCAATGAACTTTCTATATCCTACATCCAATCACATCTGTTAGTCATGTGCATTGAGGCACCGGAGTCCACATACCATTAGTCTGAATAAATAGTCATCGGTGAAGCTGAAAAAAGCTGCAACAAAACTTTTACTGGAATCTGCTTTTTCCATATTCTTCTTCTTCGGAACACGACAATTCTTTGCAAAATGTCCATTTTTATTGCAATTATAACATCGGGACCCTTCATTGTTATAAACCTTAGCTGTATTCCCTTGACTGGCTGCTTTCTTAGTGAAGAACGCTGTGCTTTTTGAGCATTGAACTTTCTGCAAGAGCTTTGTTTTTATGGAATCTGCGCTTATCTTTATCCCTTATCCCTCCAGACCCATTATCATTGGCTTATATGTTTCAGGTAAGCCAGCTAGCATGAGAGTACCGAGCCATTAATCAACTGTGAGCGGTTGACATGATCTTGTTCACATAGTCATCTACATTTCTTGAGCTTTTCAAGGTACTTATAATGAGATCCCTTAACAAGGCTACTCTTCTGTACAACCCGCTGTCATCAAAAGCTTGTTGTTAACTGTCCCAGACTTCCTTACATGTATTGGGACTCGTACATGCAAGTAGTTGACAGAAGTAGAATAAGCTTAGACTTTGCTTCTACTTCTTTCTTTCCATCCTTGTTAATTCTATCAACACAGCCCCATAAATCTTCGAGTTTGAAATAAGCTTCTACGGCGAATTTCCAGCTCGCATAATTTTCTCGTCCTACGAGTCTATCTATGTGAAATGGATTGTGGCTAGTATTGGACATCTTTTTCATGTAATAACAGAGTTTTTTTTAACTTTTCAATAGTGTCGTTGTTTGGGCGCGGTAACCTCACACTTCACAAAACACTTTTATTTAGTTCTACTGAGTTTTCAACTTTCAATGACTGTTATCGACCACCCTCTGCTAGCATGTTGATATTTTGTGGATTGATAATAATAAAAGAAAATAACGTTTTGACCTAAATAAGAAAAACGTATATTAATTGTAGGAAAAAAAACATAAAACGTTTCCAATACTTCGCTTGACAAGAATTGACAAGCGACACAAAGGAAAGAAGTGTTGCCAACCTAATTTACATGAATTGACAACCTAATAATATGGTGCTTTCTCATATTATTCCAACAGTTTTCAATAATCTTGCAGTTTTGGACATCTAATAGTTCTAATTTGGAACACTAATCCAATAAACCATAGTAATTCTGGCATAGTGACTTCCTTCCAATTGCCAATACGAGATTTTTCTGAACGATTGCTGGCACTAATTATTTGCTCAGCGTACGCATTTGTCTCTTTCAGTATCATTTGCAAAAATTCGTCATCAAGACAGACGAAAAAATTCAAATGGATCAGTGTTCTCCGAAATTTCCACTAAACGTTCATTAGTTTTACGAAAATCTAAGGCCTTCATGTTTTTAGAAGTCTCCCGCCTCTCGTTCGATAAAGTTTCTGCAGTAGGTTCAGGCCCAGGAGGGTCGTTATTTGAAAGTTGTTCGGATTCATTCGAATCTCCTGTAAGTGTTGAAAAGTCAGCTCTTCATTTCGAAATATGAAATAATTTGATATTCACTTACCTTGATCCTCCTCTGACAACTCTTTATCACTCGATTCCATATCTGAATTTATCAAACATTCGAACATTTCCTCTTCAGTCAGTCGATTTGCGTTTTTGAAAAGTATTTTGGACCTTTTAGGACGAGAAGTAGGATCACCCATCACTGAGAACCACAAAAATTTACCAATTCACGAACTGTTTGGAAAATATCGAGTTCAAACCTCTTTCAATATGCTGAGTAAAACTACAACCACTCTTCTCTAGCGCTTTGCGAATACTGACGCGATTAATTTGTACGCGCTGTTGGCACTTATCGGCGCCATGGTTGTAACAAATAATTTGATAATGAAAATGTCATTTCGGGAGCGTCATCATCATTTCGAGAATAGTCCGGGAACGTTTCCGAAATGGCCGTTCTCGAAATGACTTTTTCAAATGAACGCACCTTTCTTTAAGGTCGCCATCTTTGACATCATGTTTGGTTGAGTTAATGTAGAATACTTGAGATAACTATATGTATTTTTTCAACTTTCTGAGTTAATAAACGCACTCCTGGTATGATGACCTATTGATGTACTCTGTAAATAATGAATCGAATACTTACCACTCATATTTAATTATTTTGGCGAGAAACTTTCTTGACAGCCACTTTGTTTACATCTTTCACTACACTGCACCATAGATATCTACATGCCACGTTCAGAAACACAATATTTTCGGGCAATCAAAACTGCGTTCACTCAAATGACGCTTACATTGTCGGACATCATATTTTGACTTAATTCTCTTTAGTTTCTTTTCTTTCTCTAATAATGCATATAGTTACTTAATAATAGATCAAATTTAAGGCTAATAAGTAAGAGGAACCGTAAAATTTATTTTATTTTATGTATATTTCTGGTGTTAGTTTCTAAAGATTGCTACTTAGGATGCGTTCTCGAAATGATTTTTTGTAGTTATTTCTTCAAATAATAATGAATCTGTTTAAATTTTGAAGTATAATATACGGGGTACAGTTAATATGAACCCGTTAAAGTATTTAAAAATAATGATTTGTTCAAAGAAAAAACGCACTGAGGCATTTATTTTCAAGTAAAGCTGATTTTCCACCTTGGTGATTTTGACCCAGGTATCTAATAAAAATATAGTTACAAATTTCACATACCTCTATTAATATTCATTTCCGTTCCATGAATTCAATAATATTTTGCAGTTATGAATTATAAAATCATAACACCAATCAAAACGTACAAAAATTTTACGTCTTCTTTCATGAATTTGGAAATGAATTCAAAAACGAATGTACGGTACGGCTCATCATTTCTCAAAATATCATAATTTTCTGCAATTTCAATGTCTCTCGCACATATCTTTTGTCTTCGTTAGTCAGCTTTTTTTTGTCGTTAACCTCTCGCTTCGTGTTTGGACCAGCAGTTGATCGGTTTGGCCAACTTATTTATTGACATTTCCATCCATATTGAATCGATGTCTACCTGAAAACTGGTTTGCATGTTGTATAATTGACTTATATATATATGATAAAATAGGGCCTTTTTTCGAAAATTAGCGATAAATTTTTTGCTGATGAATTATTTTTCGTTGCACATAACAACATTCGTTCATGAAAGTAAGTATTTCATCACTAATTGTCGAGTCTGGAGAAGAGTAATGATCGAGTGATTTCAATCGCTTCTAATATATCCGATGAAGGTGACTCTGGCAAGTAAGCAACGCATCCATATTCATCCTGGGCTTTTGGTTTGACTGTAGATTCTTCATCAGATTCATCTAAACAAGAGGTTTCAATATGATCTCAACCAGATTGTTCTTTTCAAATTGACGAATAAATGTCTCACCACAGTTACACTCTTCTATATAGATATTCTTACTTAGAAGGGATAAACCACTATACATCCGCCCTGTAATGCAATGTTACAATTATCTGCGTTACGGACATATGACTAATATCTGCAGAAGTTACATCAAACGATGTAGAAACTGCGGTGATTTTCAGTTTTTTTGTCTCCATATGACATTTAGAATACAACCATGTATCATTTGCTACTTTTTGTAACCGTTCAATTTTTTTTTCGAAATAAATTTTTATACTAGAGGGCTATAGATGCGTTCAAATAAATAATTTCTCTGCTAAAATGGCCCTGTTTACCGTCCTGGGACTTAGATTTCTGGGCGTGGCTTCGGACTTAGTTTGTTTCAGTTGTGTTGGTCACAGGCTACTCGATGATTTCAAATGTTATTTTAATCTCAATAAGATCCTTCATTTAAAGAAAGTTCTAAGGTTATGGGATTTCAGGTTTTTATCGAAAGTTTTCTTTCAACCTAATACCTAGAGTGCTGTATCAGATTGATCGCAATAAAATTATCTTTTTTTTAACATGACGAGCCACCATGTTGCCATTTGAAAAAAAATAGTAATAAAAGTTTTAAAATTTAACTTCACATAGCTGAAACATTTTGATCGGAAACAGTGAAATTGTATTTTAACATACGTTTCAGGACCGAAATTAGTTATTTGAACGCATCCATAGCCCTCTAGAATAAAAATTTATTTCGAAAAAAAATTAAAAACTGGCTACAAAAAGTAACAAATGATACATGGTTGTATTCTAAATGTCATATGGAGACCAAAAATTGAAAATATATCCAGTGTCCCATTTAAAAAACGAAAGTTTATTTCACTTCCGGTGAAACCGGAAGTTGCATGAAGTTGAGTTACTTGTCAAAAAATGCAGTTTTATGCATCAAACAGATCCTTCAAATTTTATTTCATTATCTCCGAAAACAAAAAAGTTATAGGGGCGAGCCACGTTCCTTGGACACCCGGTATAATGAATAAAATGCATAGAATTTAAGATTTTGTTTCAATTTTGGCTATTTAGGGGTGTTAATAATAAAATAAAGATGTTTTGGAGTTCTGAAGAGGCGATTTCCTGTATTAGCAGTAGGCATTCGTCTCAATGTTAATAAAGTAGAAGCTATCGTTGTTTCTTGTGCTATCCTACACAACATAGCATGTGAAAAAAATGAACCTGTTCTTCCAGTTGATGAAGATATTGCAGCAAGGATCGAATTTGATAATAATACCAATTTAGAGGTACCCAATATTCCACGTTTGAATATGAATAATTTGGAATAACTTAATTTAATAACTCAGTATTTTCAACTTCTGTAATCTATTTTTATATTTATTTTATTGTAAAATGTACATGCCTATTTCAAATGAAAATTATTATTAGATTATTATTTTTCATTATTATTGGATGGATTTGTCCATTACTTTGTGATAATACTGCAGTTTCGTAGTACCTCGAAGACTGCGGTCGTAAATAATTGAATAAAAATAGTGATAAAAAACAAAATATATTTTTTCTCATTAGTAGTATTCTTGAGGATATATAGTGAATGGAAGCTATGTATAGATTTAATTTTTATTCTGATAATTCTTTTAACAGTTTTTGTTTTTTTAGCTCCAACATCGATAACTTCACATCTTGTTCTTCTTCCAACATCCTCATCTTTTGTCTCATGTCTTCTTTATGTTTCTCTTGATTATGTTCTAATTTTTGTTTGGTTTGCTGCATAAAGCATTTTTGTTGGACGTTATCTTCAGCTTTTTTTTTTTGAAAACTTAGATTTTAAAGTATTATCTGAAATGAAAATTTTAAATAAGAACATTTTCATTGCTCCAATGCGAATGACCAGACAGTTATATATTGGTTCATATATGATATTGCAAAATATATATTTCAAACATAAGGACCAATTTTTGATGGAACAAAGCAAACAAAGTTGCCAAAAAATAAATTTTTTGATTGCTTCCTTGTAGTTTGAGAGAAATTTTCTACTGTATTTTCAGACCCATCAGAATGTTCTGTTATATAAAAGAAAATCAGAACCTATGCATCACCTATGTTTATACTATTTAATGTTATATTAGTAAGTTGTGAACTAACTTAGAATCTCATCATTTGATTTGATTTGATTGGAGATCCCACCACAGGCTAGTCTGAAGAATCCGTTATGTACTCTTTACGCCTCTGTTTTTCATCATAGTCCATTTCATCTGAAGCAAAATATGGCTTTTTCTGAGAAACAGGTTTTCAAGAAGGATAGACAAAAATAGCAGCTATAAATTCTTGCGATATTCAATCATGATAATTCAGCATTTTGAGGCAAACCTACTTGAATAAGTGTGGTACACTGTTATTGTGAATGTATCTGGAACATCAAAAATCTCTTCTTCTATTGATGTTTCACTGACTGAAAGGAAAAAGTATCATTGATAACTGAGAAATATGAAAATTGTCGAGCATAAATAATCTCACCTTCAAAGTCACTACCAAATTCGGATTTTAACCCAGTCATCCGAGAACAGATGATATCCTCCATGGTAGTGTCAATTTCCGAATCAGTAATCTTCAGTGATTTTTTTTACATTTATATATTTGTTTTTTAAAATGGTTACGCTTCGATAACTGTCAGAACCAGCACTATTAAATTCGCTGATCAATTCTAGCCAAGCTGCACTTTTCTTCTGATTCGTGCCGCTATGAGTTTTCTTCTTTTCAATAATATGAGAAAATTTGCTCACCAATGCAATTAGTATATTCTCTTCGCATTTAGTGAAATTTACAGCACGCTTGCTATTACCAACAGTTTCTGAAATATTTCAAGTACGAAATTCAACTTTTTTCATTCATTAGATTTACTCACCCATAGTTTCAATATATCAAACATACGTGATAATGGGCGTTATGATTAAGAAGAGTATTTCCTTTTACTAGTACTAGGAGTAATTACTTCATACTTTGCTTTTAGTCTAGTAACTTTATACATCACAGCATGCGTCAAATCCGGTAGTTCTGATTTTTTGTAGACTTGTTTATGATGTTGGTCTAATGAATAACCCAAGTTTGTGACCTCGAGCGCCGAACGCAACTTTGTCAAAAATCGAAAAAACCGCGAAAAAAATACGTTTTTTTCAAACTTTTGCGATTATAACTCCAAAGGACAAGTTTTTGAAAAAACTTTTTCAATAAGTTTTTGAAGTAGTCTAAATTTGCTACAATATGATACTAGAATTGTCTCTGTAGACCCAATACTTCCTGAAATCAATTTCAAAGTTTATCATTTTTTTCGAAGTCCGCAATTTTTTGCGATTCTGTCGTTCTGAATGAATTTTGACCCTGATTATACTATCGAAGCCCTGTACTTTTATGATGGAATGTTAAGAAAGAGAATGAGAAGTATGAACGATGATGTTTAACTAAGCTACGAATAATGGAGTAAAAAATATAAGTACAACAAAAGTTAATAAGTTCATTTGTTAGTAAACTGAGTAATATTCAAAATTAATTTAGCCCTCTTGGAAGTTCCCGGTTGAGGTTCGTCCGTATCTGGATGGACGTATTGGGATGGCATATCCCCATCAGGGGATGGTGATAGATCGTCAACGTCTTGTGCCCACAAGTCATCCTCCATTTCGAAATCGGACAGATCGTCGCCTTCTGGGATATCTACTACTGCAACATCAGGTATATTGTCACAAGAGGCCCCGCTGCAGTGCCTGCAGACTGGGGAGCATTTTTATCCTGCCTTTCTGCAGCTGCACCTGTTCGCCCAACCCTTCGTGTAGCCGCAAGAGGTGTTGTGGGGCTGCATCTCTGGTCATCATTTTGGGGATGAGGCCTGGATATCCACCTCCAGGAGGGGCGCACTTGACCTTCACTTAAAGTATTCTTACATATAAAACACAAACCCACGCTGGGACTGAGATCACACATTTTGTCTGAGATCAGTCATTTTGTAGATTTCGAGTTCAATCGTCATTCACGTTATGAGCCTTCATCAACGTGATAAACTTGAAAAATTATAAACTTTGAAACGATTAATCTCGGTACGTTTGGTATCATATTGTAGAAAATTTAGTCTACTTTAAAAACGTATTGAAATTTTTTTCAAAAACTAGTCCTTTACGGTTATAATCGCCAAAATTTGAAAAAAAACGTTTTTTCGGGTTTTTTCGATTTTTGACAAAGTTGCGTTCGGCGTTTGAGGTCACAAACTTGGATTATTCATTAGGCTAACATCATAAACAAGTCTGCAAAAAATCAGAACTACCGGATTTCACGCATACTACCCCATACTTTCAGGCGAGAAATTTACTGCATCATTTATTTACTTCAATATATAGAAGTTTATACTGCAGAATTTACTAATGTTGTTTAGTATTTCCTCTATTTGGGAGTGTTTGGTGTAGACTATAAGAAGCTACTGATAGAGTAACTTCACGTCCGGTGCTTCCATTGGAAAAGTATTAAAATTGGCTTTTCTCTTGAATTATGGTAGGAAAAAGAGGCAAATATGTGAACGTAGAACGTATGGGGATGTACAATATAGAAAATTATTTCGGCAAGTCAATTCTATTTCAATTATAGCTTGCTACTATTAAGCACAATACTTTTAGCTTCAATGCAAACAATGTTGAATGGATAGCAAATGAGTTCTTAGGAAATCATATTGAAATGAGGGGAGCAGCTTCATCAAATATAGAGAAAATGGAGGTATTTTTAAGAACTCTAAGTGATCCTGGGTTTCAACAAGGAGTTGGTGTAGATGTTGGGATACATCAAACAGTGTCAAAAGTAATTCAAGAAGTTTCACAGAAAATTGTGTTGAAGAAAAATGTTTGGATTTCTTTTCCTCAAAAGACCAGTGAAATTGAATTACCTAAAGATAGGTGGACGATGCCTGGTGCAATAGGAGCGATAGATTGTACCCACATTAGAATATTAAAACCAAAAATTCATGGGAAAGAATATTTCAACCGTAAAGGATATTGTAGTATTAATGTGCAAGCTACATGCAGTTCTGAAGGAATTTTAACGTCTGTGGATGCATCATGGCCAGGGAGCGTACATGACAGCAGAGTTTGGAGAAATTCCGAAGTTCATGCATTTTTTCCTAGAAATAATAATGGGACGTATTTGCTAGGGGATGAAGGATATGGAATCGCTCCATGGTTATTGGTACCTTATAAAAATCCCTTGATGCCACATGAAATAACATATAATAAGCTGCATTGTAACAATCTCGTAAAAATTGAATGCTGCGTTGGACAGTTGAAAAGGCGATTCCCAATGCTTAATTATAGTCTGCGATTAAAAACTGACCAAGTGTGTAACTTTATATTAGCAGGATTCATACTGCAAAATGTTGCTAAATATTTGCAAGATCCTGACGAAGATTTTAATGATATGGACGACGAAGGAGCACCTTTTTGTATGCCTCTGCAAGCTGATGGTGCACCAAGGATCCGTCGTGCAGGTCAGCAAAAACGGGACACTGTTGCTCAACAAATCCTTGCCGAACAGGGGGTCTATTCTCGAATGTCGAACGAAATATGTCGAATTCGACATATATCGATAGAAATTGTCGCATAACGTGACTGTGTGGTATTCTCGATTGGTTTCGACTTCAAACTCGCATGGGACTCATTTTGTCGAATTACATGAGCTGGCAACGCCGAATTAAGGATTCTCGAATGTGTTCCGTGCCCATATGCCAATTTGTTGTAGGTTTTTGATGTTATCTTCTTCTTAAAGTTCCTTCGATTTTTCCTTGGAGGATAAGACGTTGGTATTCGTAACGAGGACCACGCAGGATGTGACCCAGATAGGAAGTCTTTCTCTTCTTAATGGCGTCGAATAGTTCACGGCTGGTCAGACCGGCTCTTCTAAGGACTTCTTCATTTCTTACCAGATCTGTCCAAGGGATCCTAAACATTCTTCTAATAGTCCACATTTCAAATGCCTCCAATCTGTTTATCGAGGTTACTTTAAGAGTCCAGGCTTCGACACCATACAACAGGACGGACCAGACATAGCACTTAACCATTCTGTATCTGAGTTGAAAGCTGAGATCATTATTTGTTAGGAATTTTTTAAGTTTAAGGAAGGTTGATCGAGCTTGTTCAATTCTGCTTCTGATCTCGACTTCTGGATCCCATTTGTTGGTAACGAGGCAGCCCAGGTATTTAAATTTAGTAACTCCTCTACTAGAATGCCGTTTAGGTATAAAGGGGTGGCGGGGATGTTATTTTTGCTAACCACCATAAACTTGGTTTTTTTAAGTTAATTTTTAGGCCCAGGTGCTCACTTTTCTCTCGAACCATATGCAGAAGTGCTTGAAGGTCGTTTGCGTATCTAATATTATTAATTGGGATGCCATTTACTTTTATACCAATTGTACACATTGACATTACCTCGGCAAACGCTCTTTCTACGTACAGGTTAAATAGCATAGGTGAGAGAATACATCCTTGCCTTACCCCTTTCTTTATTACAATGTCTTCGGTGGTTTTAAAATTTTGAAACCTTACTTCGGCAGATTGGTTCCAGTACAAGCTAGCTATTATTCTGATATCCTTATTGTCCAGTCCTAATTCCTGTAAGTATCTTATCAACAGGTCGTGTTTCACATTGTCGAACGCTTTCTCGTAGTCAATGAACACCATGAATACATCCTTTCTCTGGTCGAGGCAGTTCTGAACCAGTGTTTGTAAACTAAATATAGCTTCTCTCGTGCCAAACCCATTCTTAAATCCAAACTGACTGGACCCACTGGCTGCTTCACATTTTTTATATAGCCTAGTATGTAGGATGCGTAAAAAGAGTTTTAAAAAATGGCTCATGAGGCTTATCAGTCGGTAATCCTTACACAATTTTGCATTGGCCGTCTTTGGAAGAGTGATGAACGTGGATCTCAGCCAGTCTTTAGGGAGTTGTCCGGTGTCATATATGATGTTGAAAAACTTGACTAATTTTTTCATGTTATTTACGTTTAGCATGTGTATAGTCTCAGCATACATATTGTCTGGTCGGGGAGCTTTGTTGTTCTTCATTAGTTTTATGGCATACCTTACCTCACTTTCCAGTATGCTTGCCCCCTCCGGTGTATTGTTAATAACTTCGGGCGTATTCTGCGTTCTGTCGTCATTGAAAAGGTTGGCCACGTATGATTTCCAGGTTTCCTGTAACTCGTCTGGGTCTATGATCGGTTCATTTTGATCATTTCTAAGAGTGGTTGTAGGTCTTTTCTGTAGATGCCAGCAACTTCTTTTACTTTTTTGTGTTGTTGAAAACTGTCCCCCATACGAACAAAGTTCTCAGCCTACTCGCAACGCTCCGTTAGCCATTTCTCATTTGCCAATCTTATCTCGTTTCGAATTCTTCTTTGATAAGAAGTATAACCATCATGGTCTTCATTGACTTTGCATTCCCTGCGACTCTCCATTAGTTGTAAGATATTCTCCGTCATCCATTCCTTATTTGCTGTGACTCTTGGTTGCAGAAGAAATGTATTATTTGCTGTTTCGAATGATTCTTTGATGCTCGACCACATTTCTTCAACGTCTTCTGAGTTTAAGGAATTAATCAGTTGGTGATTTAAATGCTGCTCAAAGCTGAATTTCGTATCAGCATCCTTAAGTAGTTTTGGGTAGATTCTTTTGGTGACTTTCCTCTTCTTGCCTTTTGACAATCGCAGTTTGACGTTAGCGCATAACGGATTATGATCTGATTCTATGTCGGCTCCGGGTAGTGTGGTGATTTTGGTTATCGTATTTCTGAATCTCCGGTTTATAAATATGTAATCTATTTGATTGCGAACTATGTGGTTGTCGTTGTCTTGTGGTGACTTCCATGTGTATAGTCGTCGAGGTGGTAGTTTATACCATGTATTTGTGACCACAAGATCTTTTTCTTCGCAGTATTCTATTAGCCGCTCCCCACTTTCATTTCCTATACCAAGGCCGTGCTCAACCACTATGTTTTCGACACGACCTTTGCCGATCTTTGTATTGAAGTCCCCCAATACTATATTTATTTCATGTTTCTTTGTTAACTTAAGTGCTTCGTCTAGATGTTTATAAAATCTCTCTATATCTTCTTTGGTTCCGTCAGTGGTAGGAGCATAGACTTGAATAATATTAATGTTGATCGGTCTTCCCGCCAGTTGGACAAGCATGACTCTTTCCGAAATGGGTAGAAAGCAGTTAACCGATTTACAGAGACTCTCATCTATCAGGAGACCCACACCATTTCTGTGATTTCGTACGGCCGCTGTGCTCCCAGAATAGTAAAACGCTTTTCCATTCGAACGAATCATTCCAGAATCTGGCCATCTAACTTCGTTCACTCCAAGGATACTGATCTTCATTCTCCCCATATCTTGAATTAGATTTTGTAGTTTGCCAGCGGCAAACCAAGTTCTTACATTCCATGTTGCGACTTTGATTTTCCTATCAAGTTGGAATCGGGAGATTCTTCGCACCCCTTGACCATTAAAGGTCTGCCGGGACTAGGGGCCATTTGTAATAGTTCTTCCATCATGATAGGGTATGGACGGATGTCCTGGGGAGAATAATGCGGTGGTTTCCCACTTGCCTTCCGCATCGCAGTTCCACAACCTGTACACTGCTCCAGTTTAGCATGTGGAAATCCAATAATGAGCCGGTCAAAGATAATTCCTTGTGCGCCTCATCTTGGTATTGAGGATCGCTGCTGCCCTTCCTTAACCCTCCTCTTTTATCCGGGCTTGGGACCGGCTGTTGCAGTTGCTGAGCTACTCGATCCACCCAGCAACTACCCCAGGCAGAGTTTTATATGATGTTGATGTTATAATGGAGGTTAATATTGAAATGATAAATTGATAAATGATGGCAGTTGATCTGAAAACACTAGTAGAAGGTCTTGAAACAAACCCATTAAAATTGATTGATGATGACAGTTCCAGGAATTCTATTGTTATGCAGCCTATTGTTATGCTAGGTGTTTCTTTTGTTAGGGCCGGTCTATTGTTCCTATTGTTTGGGGGCAGGTGTGCGGTGCAGTCTTTTGTTATACCCGATCTATTGTTAGACCAGGTGTTTGGGGCAGATGTTAGGGCAGGACAGTATTAACTAATGATTGAGGGTCGTGAGAATTGAATATTTTTTACAAATTTAGACCAAAATTCGTAAATCGTATGAAATCTACCCCTGATATTAGTTATTCGACATGGCCAGGTATTTCTAAGAAAACACACACAAAAGGTTGACGCGAATAATTGAATATTTTTTACAAATTTAGACCAAAATTCGCAAATCGTATGAAATCTACCCCTGACATTAGTTATTCGACATGGACAGGTATTTCTAAGAAAACACACACACAAAAGGTTGACGCGAATATCTCTTCACAAATCGTCGCTGAGTTATTCAACGTGAGGGGACTGGTCTTTACAAAATCGTGTGATTTCATAGAATTCCGGCGCGCCAGTGGTGGGGGTGATTTCTACATGTAACAACGTGTTGATATTCAAGGAAAGTAAAACTTTTTTGGCTGTTGATTCTTTAAAATTTTTTGCAGCAGGCATGAATCTCTTTGTACGGAAGATGGAAGAAAAAATTGAAAGTGACGATGTTATTACCAGGTATTGCACAATTGATTATTTCGCAGATTTCATTCTCACTGAAATGCGTAAGCAACATTTACGTGTAATCGATATACAAACTTGTGCTGAATTCATAAAATTGAGTTACAATGACTCACCCTATATGTATGAATTACTTGTGAAATATTATTACAATATTGAGAATATTGTATTGGATAGTGTAAGCTGGTAGTTATATTATTGTATATAAATATGATTAAATGTATTATATAAAAATTAACTTAATCAGAAAATTTATTCAGTTCATTACAAACCTCCTAGATCGAAACACTAAATTATCCATAAAAAATGGAATTGAAATTTAAACACCCCTTTACTTGCATTATAGCTGGTCCCTCATTCTCAGGGAAAACAGTGTTCACCTATAAATTTTTA
Source organism: Cynegetis impunctata (assembly GCA_030704885.1). NCBI lineage: Eukaryota > Metazoa > Arthropoda > Insecta > Coleoptera > Coccinellidae > Cynegetis > Cynegetis impunctata. Next base: position 41,457 of record JARQZK010000962.1, on the reverse strand, counting down.
GAAAACCTAAGTTACATGTGTGATAAACCAATAGTTAATATCGTGTATTATTACGATGAATGGCAACCAACTTTTGAAGAGGAAAAAACTTTTCATATAAAATATAAACAAGGTCTACCGTGTTTGAAAGATTATGATGGTAGTCAGAATAATTTAATCGTAATAGATGATATGATGACTGAGACAAATAAAGAAATTGTGAATATATTTACAAAAGGATGCCATCACAGAAATTTAAGCGTAATTTTCATAACGCGAAATTTATTTCATCAGGGTAGAGGTCAGAGAGATATTTCTTTGAACGCAAACTATATAGTATATTTCAAAAACCCTCGAGATAAAGCTCAAATAATGCATTTGGCCCGTCAACTTTATCCTGAAGATACAAAATTCATTCAGGAAGCTTATAATGATGCAACGTCTAAACCTCACGGATACATTCTGATAGATTTGAAACAATCAACTCCTGAAAATTTTCGTGTTCGCACGAATATACTTCCAAACGAACAACCTTGTATTATCTACCAACCTAAGTAGGGTATAAATAGTTTAACTTTAAATAATATTATCTCATTCGTTGATGATGAGTCGTCTGATCAAATCTAATAAAGAGGTGCTTCGATTTCTAGCGAACTCGTTACCTAAACAACGTAAGGCAGTTTTGAAAAACGCTGATACAGCCGTTATAAATAGTATTTGTGAATGCGTTCATAATATTCTGCGAGGTAACGTCCCTTTGAACACAGCGCAGAAATCAAAACTTCGAAAACATAAAAAAACATTGAGAAATTTAACAGATAAACGTAATTTCAAACAGAAGAAGAAAATATTACTTCAGAGAGGCGGCGCTTTACTACCTCTGATATTAACTCCTTTACTAACGGGGGCACTTCAAGCTTTATTCTCGTAATATAAAATAACTATGGATCACACAAAGAAAATGGTTGTTATCGATCATGAAATATTTAGCAGAATGAAAAATAACAGCAAACCTTCGGAGCCCGCGTCAAAGTTAGATAGTGAGATGATTGTTATATTGAATTGTGATATACCCGACGAGGAGAAATGGAAAAAATACCAGCAAGTGCTTCAAAGATATCTACATTTTACGCAGGCAGATAGAATTCCTTTAAAGATACCTATAATTACTGAAAACAATACATCTAACAATTCGAAAGATGCCATCGTAGATGATGTATTGCAGACTGTTCCTAAAACGTTACACAATAAAGCGAAATTGTTGATAAATATGCTGAAAAATACAGATTTGATAACTTGGGATAAAACAGGTGTAGTTACTATAAATGGGAAATTGTTACACGGAGCGAATATTATTGATCTGATAAATGACACGGTTAGACCTCGTAAACAAGCCGAAGCGTATGAATGGCAACATTATGTTGACGCTTTAAAGAATATTAATATTCCCTTAGAACTAATAGGTAACGTAAAATACAAACAGATACTGCGAAATAGATCGGATGAGGGCTTAGACAAGTCCTACAATGCTTTGAGCAAAACACTCGACAATTTTACGAAATCAAATTATTACAACACTATAAAGAGCAAGAGGAGAGTTGGCGAAGAAGAGACACCTATAGATCGCTTGAATGAAACCCTCAAAGAAATAGATGAGTCGGTACACTTTGACGCAGATAAAATTACAGATACTTCAACTCCTAATAATACACGTAGGAAAAAGAAAAAACTTGTGTGGGATTCCTATGTATATCCATAAATAATCATGAATTCTCTTTATTATGATGTTAAACATCCTTCGAGTTTCGCAGGCGTTCAAAAGCTGCAGAAAAGTTTACGTGGAAAATTCACATCACAGGATATCGAAGAATGGTTACAGGGGCAGGAAACATACACACTTCATAAAAATATCAGAAAAAATTTTCCTATGAATAAGTACAAAGTGAATAATATTGATGACTTATTCGAGGCTGATTTGGTAGATTTGAAATCATTAGCCGAATTCAATGACGGGTATCAATATTTACTGACTGTTATAGATGTTTTCAGTAAATATGCATGGGTTAAACCGTTGAAATCAAAATCAGCTAAAAACGTTGCTGAAAGTTTCATTGATATTTTCACAGAGTCCGATAGAATTCCTATAAATATGAAAACTGATGCAGGTAAAGAGTTTTTAGGAAAATTTATAAAACATGCAGTGTGGAAACAATATAATATCAATCATTTCGTTGCTACGAATCCTCAGGTTAAAGCAGCAGTGATCGAGCGGTTTAACAGAACAATTAAATCGAAAATGTTCAAATACTTTACTTATGCAAATTCACGTCGTTATATAGATGTTTTAAACGATCTTGTCGCTTCTTATAACAAGAGCACTCATAGAACTATAAAAATGGCTCCCGAGGATGTTAATGCCGATAATATTCTACAAGTATATAAAAATACCCATGGGGAATATGAGAAAACAAAAACTGAGAAACCAAAATACAAGAAGGGTGATTATGTGCGTATCTCAAAATACAAACATATTTTCGAGAAAGGTTACGAAAATAACTGGACGGTTGAAGTATTCAAAATTGAGCAAGTTGTCGAAAAAACCCCTGTTGTTTACAAAATTTGCGATTTAATGGGTGAAATGATTGAAGGAATTTTTTATGAACCTGAATTACAGAAAATCAATTATAGTGAAAACGATATTTTCAAAATAGATAAAATACTGAAAAAGAGAGTGAGGAATGGCAGACGCGAATTGTACGTATCCTGGGTTGGTTATCCCGAAAAATTCTCTAGGTGGATTGCCGAGAGCGAAGTTTTAAAAAAATGACTGACGACTTTTACGTTACGCTTCTCAGCAATAGTTCAATGTCTTATTTTCCCGAAAATAAAACATCCCATTTCGTTACACAATTACCCCGTTCAATTCATTTAGAAGGTACCTGGGCTGTAGGATTAGCAGAGTTTCAATATCCTTGTTCCTTGCAAACAGTCACTAGTGAACAAAACAGGGTTTATTACAAAATACTCCTGTTATTAGACCGTTCTAAAACACGGATAAAACCTAATATTTATAATGATATCGAGAGTATCGTGAATGCACTGAATAAGACACCCGAATTCAAGAAGGAAATAACATTTACCTACGATCAACTTACTAAACAAGTATTGGTTAATCTCACCGGATCGAAACTAACGTGCCTATCATTTTCACCAAAATTAGCTTTGCAGTTGGGATTCAAACCAGAACAGGACTTGTGCAAAAGCAAGCAGAGTATTCACCCTGCTAATGTATTACTAGGTTTACCCAGTCAGATGTTTGTTTACTGTGATCTTATTGAACCACAATACGTTGGTGATTATTCTACGAAACTATTAAGAAACGTACCCATCGATAATTCAAATTATACTTATGGTGCATCCAAAGCAAAAATATTCGATTCCATTCATTATGTACCATTACTAAAAAGGGAATTTGAAAACATCGAAATCGACATAACATCTGAAACCGGCGAGAGTATACCATTCATGTATGGAACTTCTAGTATTAAATTACATTTTAAGAGAATTGATTTGTAATAATTCAAAACATATTTGTATAATAAAAATGTGAAAAATAAATTGCTAGTTGTTTATTTTAGTATATAAGTACGTATATATGTAAAAAATCTTTATTAGCCATTGAACGTTAAAAGTACACGGTACTATTAATATTGAAATTATGCGTTCATTAAGTGGTGGTGGCAATTGCCCTTATCACGATTATTATCTGCATCAGGCGGGGAGCGGTATTGGGTCGATATACAGAGGTCAATATTATCAGAAAGGGCATGGATTAGGAAGTTTTTTCAAAGGATTATGGCGGATGGCATTTCCTCTAATCAAATCTGGTACGAAGGCCGTCGGTAAAGAAGTACTTAAGAGCGGTAGCGACTTTTTGAATGATGTAATTGCTGATAAACCTATTAGAGATTCGTTGAAAAACAGGTTCGAGGAGACAACTAAAAATATCGGCCATAAAATGGTTAAAAAAATGAAATCTATGAGTGGAGATGGTATAAAAAACGATAATCGTAAAAGAAAAAGCCATTCAAAGTCCGCAATCAAACGAGACAAGTCGCGAGCCAAACGCATCAGACAAGATATTTTCAGCTGAAATGGCTTATCTACATAATAATTCGTGTGAATGTGTAAAATCTGAATTAGATTTATTTTCTATTCCACCAACTCAAACGAGCATAGAAAAAGGCCACTACATACACTTCAAACCTATCTCAGTTCTTAACGATGAGTCACCTTTAGAATTTATCATCAGTGGATTAACGGACGAGTATATTGATTTATCGCATACTCTCCTATATATACGTTTGAGGATTATGAAAGAAGATAATTCAAAACTTAAAGATACAGACTTTATAGCACCTATAAATAATACTTTACACTCGATATTCAACCAGGTAGATGTGTATCTGAACCAAAAATTGGTATCACCGCCGAATAATACATATGGTTACAGATCGTACATTGAAACTCTCTTGAGTTATGGATCGAACGCTAAAGAGTCGCATCTTACTGCGAGTTTATGGTACCCCGATACACCTCTCAAAATGCAATCAACGGGTGCCGACAATGTAGGCTTTCATCAAAGAAAGTATTTCACGGAGGGAAGTAAAGAAGTTGACTTAATAGGCAAAGTACATGGAGACCTTTTCAATCAAGAAAAATTTTTAATGGGTGGTGTGGAACTACGTCTCAAATTTGTTAGAGCTAGAAACAGTTTTAGTTTAATGTCGGCCGCAAATCTGAAAGGAAAGATAGAAATCGTCGAAGCCAGTTTATTGGTCCGGAGAGTGAAAATATCACCCACAGTTTTATTGGCTCATAATAAAGCTTTAGATGTAACAACCGCAAAATACCCAATAACTAGAGTTGATGTCAAAGTTCTAACGATTCCCCCCGGGCTGCAGAGTAAATCTTTAGATAATATATATATAGGTCAATTACCTAAAAGATGTGTTCTTGGATTCGTTTCTAATAAAAGTTTCAACGGTTCTTTCGATAGCAACCCGTTTGATTTCAAACATTACTCTGTAAATTATCTATCACTTTATATAGACGGCGAGCAAATCCCATCAAAACCTCTACAACCTAATTTTGAAAACGGTTTGTTCATTAGATCGTATCAAAGTCTCTTTTCTGGAACGGGTATTCATTTTTCTAATGAGGGGAATCATATTTCACGAGAAGACTATTGCGGGGGTAATTTTCTCACAGCTTTCGATTTAACTCCTGATATGTCCGCTAATTCGACAACGCACTGGAACCTTATAAGGAATGGTAGCCTGCGAATAGAAGTTAGTTTCAACGAAGCTTTGACTGAGACTGTTAATCTGATATTGTATGCAGAGTTTGATAATATCATCGAAATTGATAAAAATCGTAACGTAGTTGTGGATTACGGAAGTTAAAAAATGACTGCAGTGTTTATCGATATACAAGGATTTTATTTTAAAAAAAAATTCATCGTAAAAGAGTTGGCTATCCTTTCGTTAAATGAGAATGATGTACAACATTGTTTATTCAAACCTGTATGTGACTGGGATTCCTTAACCTCATCATGCTGCAAAACTAATAGATGGCTCGAAAATAATCATTATGGTCTCTGCTGGGAAGGTGGTTCTGTGTCAAATACAGAATTTAATAATTTAATTGACAGTGTGTGCACCGAGTACGGAGTAATTTTTGTTAAAGGTCCCGAGAAAAAGGATATTATATCAGAAATAACGCATGCGCGTAACATTATAATCGAAGATTTGGAGAACCTTGGTTGTCCGACCCTCCAATATTTATCCGAAAAATATCAACGCAAACACTGTGGTTCACATAAAAAACACGAACTGCTCTCTGAGAAACGTGTACAATTTAAAAAATTGGTATCAGAATGAATTCATTGGAATTGGCCCAAATACTGGATGTGATAGCTCCCCGAACCAAACATGTTGGGATTTATGCTATTGATCAGTTACCTATTTTTGTTAGTAAACCATCTGCAATAATAATTAATGAGGATACTTCAAACATGCCTGGAAGTCATTGGGTGGCGTTATACATTGACGAATATGGTTCATGCAGTTATTTCGATAGTTACGGCAGACCACCTAAATTATTAATCAAGAGATTCATATTGAGAAATTCTAAAATATGGAATATGAATTCGTTTATTCTTCAGAGTGTTGATTCTTTAGTGTGTGGCCAATATTGTTTGTTATTTTTATGTTTCATGTTGAATGGTTACTGCTTACATGATTTTTTAGAATATTTCACTGCAGAATTAGAAAGAAATGATGACACTGTATCGAGATTGTATTATTTTTTGAAGTATAAAATAAAAAACTCTTTTTAAATATATGTATAATTTTATTTGATTCTGTTTAACACTGTATAAAAATATATAATAAACAAAAAACAAAATGTATAAAATAAAACTTTTTAAATATATGTATAAATTCTGTTCAACACTGTATAAAAATATATAATAAAAAAACAAAATGTATAATTTCATTTGATTCAACAATAACATTGTATAAAAATATATAATAAACAAAAACAGTATAAATAAACATCAATTCATAACTACTCTTTTAATTGATTACAAAATATATAAAAGTAACAATAAAAAATCATAACTACTCTTTTAATTGATTCAAAAATGAATAAACGTAACAATAAACAATATTCATGACTACTCTTTTTAAGAAAATTAAACGTGTAACAATACATTACATGACTAGAACTACTATTTCAAAAAATGTACAGAATAAATATTTATTAAAATTAAATAACTTTCTATATATATATATATATATATATATATATATATATATATATATATATATATATATATATATATATATATATATATATATATATATATATCTCAAAACTTAAAACCATACGGTACGCTATCGAAACTCTCCGGTAATCGTCGTCTTTTATTAAACTGTACAGAATATTTCTTTGATTCCGGTTTCGATACTATCTGATAATTTCGATAGCGTACAATCTTCCTATCATTAAGAGTTGTTATACTATGCGCCTCACCCAATACTAGAGATTTCATAGTCTCAAAATTAATCAGTTGTGCATTCTTGTAGTTGAGTGTGATACCCTTAACTTTACAAACAGTCTTTGTCTGTTTTGTATCAGGGCAGAACACTTTAAAACTATATGATTTAGGGCCTGAACTTATGAAATCTGTAATGTAGGCATTTTTACCGTATGATTCCAACTCATTGGTCATCATGCCCAAAAAATCTCCAGTTTCAGGTAACCATTCACCCGGTTTCTTCGTTACAAAAATAGAATCTGTATCAAAATAAATAACCCTTTGCCCCAATTTCTCCAAATATTCATACAACACGAGCCTCGCACTTGCTGTTGTGTACGCGGCAATCGCTACATTCACAGTTTTCAACGGTGAAATAGCTTCGTCGACATAATCCCAATTTACTACAATAGATTCGTCATCTATGAATAAAATGGATTTGCTTTTCTTCGCGGGATCTACAATTAGTTTAAAAAGTTCTTCAGGATTAAAAATAATTGAAGTTTGGGGTAGATTTTCCCTCTGACCGAATTTACCCCAAAAACTGTTTAGCATTAATTTAGCAAGATATCTGAAACCCAAATTTTTCGCAATATTATCTTTATCTAATTTTATCCCCTCCCTTTGAAAATATTCTTCTATATAATTAATTTTGTCCTGTTCGTTACAACAATTAGATGGCCAACCGCTATTTTCCTGCTTTAATTTCAAAAATTGATTAACATATTCTGTGAATATCTTTACTTTCCGTATTATATTGTGTAACTTCGTACTCCCAAATTTCAAATATTTTTATTACTGTATAATTTAGTTCGATTGCCTTGCGTAACTCATCAGCAACATACGTTCCGATAAACGAACGTTCTTCGTCCGTATGAAGACACTCGTCTTGCTGGAGATTTTCAACGCACGTACGACACAGTGGAAACATAAGTTTACCGTTACATCTGTAGGGAAGCACGGGATGATACAGGTTTTGTGGAGGTAGAACTAAACACTTTACAAGACCTTCTACCTTATTCAAATCTATACCTAAACATTCGTCACCTATATGGACCTTGGGATGTCCAATAGGACATTTTTTATATTTATTTACAAAGGGGTACAGCGAACAAACATCATAATAATGAATTTCTTCATTCTCATCAGTATTGACGCTGTGATGTAACCTAACAGCGTTAGTTCTACCTCCAAAAAATGCGTCCCGGGGGTTCAAGGGATTTTTATATTGCTCATAGTGTCTGTCCAAATTAGCTTTCATACCCGGATTACTTTTCAAAAACTCGTTAAATTCACATTCCCATATAGTAATGAGATTATACCCAAGTGAACGAATTTTACGTTGTTTGGCTATTGTAGATTCATATTTTTGAAACATTTGTTCTTTCTTTTTGTTATCGCGACCTAACTCAATAGTAGTGTGTTTAAAACACTTTCTACACCCGTGGAAATAGCACCCGTTATACTCAAGAACAGTTTTCGTGGATTCTATATAGCCATCAACCAAAATTCCTTCAGGTAATCTCATTTCTCTACCCGAACCTGCATGCTGTATATTGGTATTCAAAACACCCTGCATATACAACATCCATTTCAAAGCTCCCATAGATGAATTATCTTTCATTCTATAACCCTTAGGGGGTATTATGCCTATGGTATTCTTTTTGAGGAATTTCCGTCTATATACTTGATTACATGCACCAGCTATTGTAATACTTTCTAAAAAGGGATCTAAATCTGTGGACGATATAAAAGTATCTCTGAATTTCAAACAAGCTTTTCTCAAAATGTCCACATCTGAAACACAATATTTTTGTATTTCTGTTTCCATATTAAAAATAAAATTTGAATTTACCATTTCATTATACCAAACAAAAAATTTTTCGCGGTCAGTAGTGTTCATCGCGTCAGGTGCATAAAATTCGTAATTTGGAAGAGGACCGGTATAATTTTGTTCCGCTAATGTATTGAAAAAATGGGGGAAATATCCTTTGACACCTTCAAATCCAAAAGTTGCAGGCAGTTTCGATAGAGGTAAAGGCATGAAATTTAACGAATCCATAAATTTAATGTTATTACATTTTATCGACATTAATTTGGTACCGTTGCTTATAATTTTAGGATTCCATGCTTTGACATTCTTCATAATAGCCCTTAAAACAAACAAACTATCGTAACCCTTACTGTTGTGCGCTATACAGAAAATGTTATGTTTTCTGAATGACGACGATACATACTTTAGAAATTCTTCCACGGGATTTTCTTTAAATATATGCTGACGTGTCCCGCACGTTTGACAACTTTGCGATATATCTTCGTTATTCAGACATACATTACAAATATTCTGTGCAAATTAGGTAAATGCTCGAAATGACCTTTTTCATTAGGGGTGTCTTGCGTGCATTCGAAATCGTAAAATATATAAACAAACTTTTTATTTTTTTTAATGTTTGGACAGACACTCATGAAACAATCATGTCTAATTGGTTTTTCACAGTCGCAAGTTGAGCAATATATATAACCGCATTTGTGTACCCTTTTACTCTTCCAAACAGATTTATGACATGATAGACACCTCTTCAATTGTGAGCATAAAGACTTTTTATGATTCTCGAAACAAATTCTACCTCTAAAATCGCGGTTACAAGCGTCGCATACAATGGAATCTACCTTTTCTTCGCATAACGGTAGCGTGTGGCAACAAGGACACATGAACGGACATTTTGTATGTTTCGTAAACTTAGAGTATCCTTTTCTACACATTTCACAAAAGAATTGTGTTGAAAAGGCACCCGTCAACGATTTTATTACATTGTAATGCCCATTCTCTAAATATAAATTTAAAGTTGTTCGTTTATGGTCACGCGGCCCCTCGTAACAGGTAGTGGATCCGTCTCGCGAATTATATACGATAATTGAATAATTCACTAAATAATTTTGAAATAAATCAATATGCTCATAATTACAATCTGTATATCTGTCAATGCCTACATTACCGCATAGTATAAGCGCTCTATTATCTAATATATCTTTACTCCTGAGCATTAGTTCTACTTGTTTAGGCCCCTCTGATTTGAAAACAATTGCTAGAACTAATGCCCTAGCGAAGCACATATTATCGTTCGCATACGGTGTAATTATGAAACTTTTTTGTTTTATGCTACAATAGTCCTCCGCTGACTCACCTGTTAAGTTGATGTTCCCGCTTCCACTCGGTAGAGAAATTCTTGTTATGGATAGTGTTAACAAGTCTTTGGTGAAAAAGCTTTCATTACTTTGTAAAACTTTCGTTAACACATCCATAACAACCGTCGCATCATATTGCTCAGCCTTCCTTAAAGAAATACCGATTGGCCGTTCAGGTATATTGGCATTATCGATCTTTAGACCGACATAATCGCCTGGGGCACAATCTTCTAAACCTCTCCGTAACAGTTCCTTAATTACGTTCTGAAAATAAAACAAAATTATGCAAATGTATATAGATTATTGAAAAATATTCTTACCTCTAGCCATTCATTGGGGTTATCTCCAACTTGATCATCGTTTATGGTTAAATGTATCACCCGGGCAAAAGAATTGAATTTTTTGTAGAACTTGGAACTGGTACTGATGAGGTTTATGTAGTTACGGCTGACATCTAAGGAAGGCTGAAAAATATGTTATTAGCAAGATTCAATAAATAAAATATTTCAACGAACCTGTTTCTCTAACTGTGAACTCGTATATCCGGGTAATCCAGAGCCTGTTGCGTGTAGCGGCGCCTGAAATAATATTCAACATTTAGTATTTGTCAAAATATAATCTGATATTTACAAATAATAAATTTAACGCACCATATGAATATATCCAGATGTCGACGGTTGAGCAACTATATTCTCTTGCGAAGACATCTACAAAAATAAAGAGTCAGAAAATACGAAAAATACAATAAAAATATTTCAACGAACCTGGTTCTCTAACAAGGCGTCCGTATATTCGGGAAATCCTTGGTGTTGATCATACTGTAATAATATTAAACATTCAGTATAATCTGATATTTACAAATAATAAATTTAAAACGTACCATATTAAAATATCCTGTTGTCGACTGCGCAGGTAAATTCCCTTGCGAAGACATCTGCAAAAATAGAGACAAAAAATACGAAAAATTCAATAAAAATATTTCAACGAACCTGGTTCTCTAACAAAGCGTCCGTATATTCGGGAAATCCTTTGTATGGATCATACTGTAATAATATTAAACATTTAATATAATCTGATATTTACAAATAATAAATATAAAACGTACCATATTAGAATATCCAGATGTCGAGGACTGCGCTGGTAAATTCCCTTGCGAAGACATCTGCAAAAATAGAGTCAAAAAATACGAAAAATTCAATAAAAATATTTCAACGAACCTGGTTCTCTAACAAGGCGTCCGTATATTCGGGAAATCCTTGGTATGGATCATACTGTAATAATATTAAACATTTAATATAATCTGATATTTATAAATAATAAATTTAACGTACCATATTAAAATATCCAGATGCCGACGACTGCGCTGGTAAATTCCCTTGCGAAGACATCTGCAAAAATAGAGTCAAAAAATATGAAAACTAGTAATATATTAATACTTACCAATTCAGGGCGAGCGGCCAGGCATAATTCATTATACTCATCTAGATTTACTGATGAGTTGTCCAGAACAACTTTTTCATTAACGATATCAATTACGATATCTAGTAATTCAGCTGTTCTGAATTGCCCCTGCTTAAACATATTCATGATCATGTCCAGAGACAGGGATCTTAAAAAACCGGCAAACATATTCGACGACATTATGCACAATGAAACTGTTCAACAACTATAAAAGAAGTAAACTAAACTGTTCCGAGTTTGTTAAGGTTAATATAGAAACTACCCCCACCACTGGCGCGCCGGAATTCTATGAAATCACACGATTTTGTAAAGACCAGTCCCCTCACGTTGAATAACTCAGCGACGCTTTTGTGAAGAGATATTCGCTTCAACCTTTTGTTAGTGTTTTCTTAGAAATATTACCACACACGTTGAATAACTAATGTCAGGGCCGGGTTTCTTACGAATTTTGGTCTAAATTTGTGAGAAAAATTCAATTCTCACGACCATCAATCATTAGTTAATACGGTCCTGTCCCGAACACCTGGTCTGACAATAGGAACAAAAGACCTGCCATCCGTTTTTGTGAAGAGATATTCGCGTCAACCTTTTGTGTGTTTTCTTAGAAATACCTGGCGATGTCGAATAACTAATGTCAGGGGTGGATTTCATACGATTTACGAATTTTGGTCTAAATTTGTAAAAAATATTCAATTCTCACGACCCTCAATCATTAGTTAATACGGTCCTGCCCCTAACACCTGCCCTAACAATAGATCGGGTATAACAAAAGACTGCACCGCACACCTGCCCCAAACAATAGGAACAATAGACCGGCCCAAACAATAGGAACAATAGACCGGCCCAAACAATAGAAACATCTGGCATAACAATAGACCGCACACCTGCACATAACAATAGGCTGAATAACAATAGAATTCCTGGAACTGTCATCATCAATCAATTTTAATGGGTTTGTTTCAAGACCTTCTACTTACACTTATTGCACTCAATCTCAAAAATAAAAACTCTTCAATTTGATGCAAGAAAAAGAGAATGAGCCAGTTTTATCTGGCAAATTTTCTGCACACTTTTCTTTTAAGGATGCTAAGTGTGAGTGGCAAAATATTGCCTCAATTTTGAATTCAGCCCCAGGTGCCTCTAAAGATTAGAAGCAATGGAAAAAGGTAATAACAATAACTATTCAATCATTGATAGATGAAATATAAATTTTTCACAAGATCTTAGATCTAAAACAAAAAAAAAGAAGTCAGAATAAGTAAAACATGCCAGAGGTACTGTAGGTGGGCCACCACTTGAATTCAAATTTGATTACACCCACTGCAATAACTGGTAATATGAATGTGAATGAGACATTCATAGATTTTCACTTGCCATCTAATAATACAATGCATAAACCTCTAGGAGAATCAACTGGCATGAGTGAAAAAATTGTCTTCAAAGGTGAAGCTGATGAAATTGTTTCCCAAGGTGAAGCTAATGATGTTCCTGGAGTCACTTGGCAATGATCATATGTATTCGAAAGAAAATATTGCAACCTTTAAAGAGAAAAGGAAAATGGCTAGTCAGCGTTATATACACGTGCTATTGCAGCAACCACTCATGCTGAAGTGAGTACATTAGATGTTCGAAAGGAATATTATGATAAAAAGCTTATTAAAGTTATTCGGAAGACAAGTTGTAGCAATAGAAAATCTGGTATTCAAAGAAAAGAACATATATTAATACCTCTTGCATCAAAGATGATGGCTGTTTTTTGTTTATTCCTGAAGTTTATGTAGTTCAAGTATTATTATTATTAGTATTATTTTGGTTCAGTATGTTTCTCAAGTTTATGTATAGTTGACTTCAGAGAACATGTGGCATATGGACATCAATAGAGGTATTAATGACTGTTGTAATGAGAGCCCTAACAATGTCCATAAGTGACATGTTCATAACTTGTTTTCCAAGTTTATTTTTGTTTTATAGTTTTACTTTTAATGTTTATAGTAAATACTTCTAAGTTGAAATAGTCAAATGATGGTACTGAAAAATTCAGTTTAGTTTCAAAATGTTGAATGTATTACAAGAAAAAATATATGATGACAGTTACATTATATTGTTTGATTCATGTATAATAATTGATAAGCCTCCTTTGTAGCCTCATACCCTCTGTTAATAATGGATTCCTCTGTTCATCTTGATTTTCATTTCTATAATCATGAGGAAGAAGACCAAAATCCACTTCTTCTAATTCTTCATCTTGATTTAATAGTAGTTCTACATTATTTTCAATGCACATATTATGCAGCACTATACACAGAGAAAGAAGTTGAATAAGGGTTATTAAATATTTAATAGTCGTAATTAAAAACTTGAATACTATTTTGGACAGATATATAGTTTAACAGTGGTAGGTAAATTATTTTTCCTGATCTTGTATACCTGCAGCAGACACTCTGTTAAGTAGTTCATTAGACGTTAATGAATAAATATATTTATACTCAACCTACTATTGTTAAGGTGTTTAATAAACTTGACTAAACAGTTTAATGACATTGACTAAATAGTTTAATAAACATTGAACACTAAATAATTCCCTCTGAAATATTGCTATATTATCTTAGAGTCTTATTCGCCTGCTGTAGGTTAACACTTTGATGATGGTTATACAATAGTTCCATCAATTATCAATACTTTATAGTTGCGACAGGCAAAAAAGCATGCTGTTGCAGATAAATAGGTTATAATCTCTAAATATATCTCACTGATGTTTGGAACATAATTTAATTACTAGCACTAAAGATTGCACTTATCCCAGTAAAAATTATTAATTGCCTTTGGACCATAAATTACTTGTCTCACATAATTTAATTATCTCAGATGTGCAATTTAATTGAAATGTTGAGGGTGTGCATACCTGATAGAAGAGTCCAGAAAGGATCATTCTGATTTTGTAAATATGAAATATTATAGATATTATCTACGAGTATCACTAGATGCACCAATGAGAATCAGAATGAGCATTTCTGTCCACTTTTTTCAAGGATGCATACTAACGTATTCATTTCTGCAAAACAAAAAATAATAAATTTAAAAAAAGTTTGATTAACGATCTATCAATATTTCGGAAGTTGCTTTTCAACTTACAATTTTAGACCTTGAGGTCGCAGTGCAACATAATAATTAAATATATAAATAACCTTTCAATTTGATTATGTGCTTAACACGTTGACTGCCTATATCAGATATGGGGACTTGCCAAATAACCAGAATTTTTTTTGTTTAATTTTGCGAAAAATACAGTCCTTAGTGTTGTGTTGATAATTGAATTTTTTTTCGGTGTCATTATAACTGAAATTAGTATGACCCAGGGGTTGAGTCACCGGCCTCTGAGGTCTGTATTCTTAACAGAGGCCGATGACCCAATACTTGAGTCAAACCCTAAAATGAACTTTGTCATGAGAAATGAATATAAAATGCATGCTCAAACCTCAATTTATTTATAAAAATCATTGTTTTCAATATACAGAATAAAAAAAGTCAACAAACAATATAAATCTATGGCAATCTATGGTCATGAAAAAAATATGAGCAAAAATACTCGTTTATTCCCTGACAAGAAGCCGACGTGAAAAGTAGTTCCCCTGACGAAAGCCGGAGCTATCTAGTTCATAACGTTTTAGATTGCACGTGACTCAACAATTGAGTCATCGGCCTTTGGCGGAGGGCCGGCATGACTCAACAGTTGAGTCACCGGCAGTCAACGTGTTAAATACTGGGACAAGAAATATTTCATAATTTTTAGGTATTGCACACAAGGATGGGGGTTATAGTAAGAATACACATTGATACAAAATAGGCCTGTATTTTGGTACATTCAATACAAACATAATAAACTAATGAATATACAATACAAACATAATATATAAAATAATAAATAATTCTTTTGTAAATATGTTATTTCATTACAAACGTATCTACTTAATAAATAAAATTCTCATTATTATCTGGTATTATGACAAACAAATAAAATCTAATATGACTCTTATGCATTCCAGAATACCTTCCTGTGGAAAATGTTCCGAGTACTCTGTCATTTTGAATAGTATTGTTTGGTAGCCATTATTAAAATTTTCAAAATATTTTATTCATTTGTTAGGCTGCTGTAAAGCTGACAAGAAAACGTGACAAAAGACTTGACCAGGACAAAAATATCCTGCCGATCATTGAGTTATCATAATTCTGATTAAATCTGAAAGTAGGTGATGAAATGATTTCCGTTAATTGAATTGACAGTAATAATTTCATTGACTTGCAGGCGTGACTCTAAAATTGCCTTCACTGTATCAGTGAATTTTATTTGAAAAGCATAAAAATGTTCATTAAAAGCAATTGAATTTATTTCTTTGTAAATGAAACAGACTTCTTCAGATGGACTAATTATTATGTGGAAGATTTTCTATAATAATAGCAATTCCGAATTTTTTATGAATATAATGTCATTAGTCTTATATGTAGTATTATTTATTCCAACTTTTTTGCAAAAATATACATTATTGAAATTTTCAACCAAATTTCTGTTCAAATTACCAAACAAGTCATACAAATTAGGCAAACTTGACAGAACATCTTGGAGACCGTCAATTCCTTTGTCAAAATTAATGACATATTTGAAGCCCAAATTCTCCTTGAATTTGTGGCTTGGCTGATGTTTTTTTGCTAATGTCTCAGTTATATTTACTCTAGAAGCCACCACATTAGCCGATTTTTTGAATTCCTGATGTTCAGATTCGAATCGCAAAGTTGATAAATGTTTTACTGGACCAACTTTTTCCATAATATATGGATAATGCAACAAGTTATGGTATTTGGGTTTCAAAGAAAGCATAAACAAATTTTTATACAATGTGTGATGTGTAGCAACATATTTTGTCAATAACTTACATTTATCCAGCGAACAGTGGAAAACAAAATTATATCTAAAATTCTTCTCAAAGATTTGTGTAACTCCCAATACTCGCTATGGACAGGAACTAAATTTCCAAAAATCAGTCCAAAGTATAGAACCAAACATTTCGTTTCAGAACAGGATATGTTCATTTTCTTTTTTTTTGAGATTTTCATGGGATAGCAATGGTGGTTTATTTATATTATACTGGTTTCCATAGTCAAAATATTTCACAGCATTGTTTAGGTCATCTAAAGTGAACAATTTCTCAATAAACACAAAGTAATGAAGTAATTCAATAATATCAAAAAGAGCAACTCCTTCAAAAATATCGTAAGCTATATCTACAGCAAAATTTTCAGTTACGTGGAATGTTGGTACTCTACTAAACACACATCTCTCATTGATTCCTGTTTGAGACATTATTTTCTAACAAGTCTACACTGTAGTTCTGTTTGTTTCTCAATAATTCATCTTTTTGTTTTACAACTTGTTCAGTATCAGCTTTATTAAGCTTACAGAATCTGCAAAAATAGTTGGCCCTAAAGCTCTCAGTAAAACCTAATAACATATTAAGACCCAAATTATCTCCCAAACATAACGCCAGACAGAAACGGATTCTTTTTTTCCCGTCAACATTTATGGTAATTCCATTTTCTTGCAGTTGAAACAATTCATCAATTAATTTTAAAAATATAACTGTACTACCAAACTCTGAGATCAGAACTGTGGAAAAGAAGTGCCAAAAATATATTTTCTACGTGAGCTCTATATTTAGGAGGAATACAGGGAATTGAAAAATAAACGGCATCTAATTTCTGAATTCCTGCATGGGAACCTAGTGGATTACCACTCTCAAATTCATCAAAATAAATAAAAATTGGCAATATTAAGTCTGATTGAAATTCATTTTCTATTATTTTAGTTTTCCAGAAAGATGTTTAAATTATATTAGAAGTTTCGGAGTCTTGCTTCAAGTCACAGACATAATTCTTTATCTCAATAAACACTGAAGGTAATTCCAACAACTTTTTAAATACCTTTCCAATAGGAATGAATTGACTTTTATATGTTTTGAGCACTATGGCTAACATTGTCTAACCTTTGTCCAACAATATATTCCATAGGTTTGATATAATATTCACTTTTTTCAAGGTACTTCAATCGAAAATATTCAGTTTTCAGATCTTCAAAAACATTGTGTAATATGTCAAAATAAGCGGAAATATTTTTTCTTTCAGAGTCACTCATTTCATCACATAAAAAATTAAGCAGGTTATTTTGGAATATTAAATAATTGGTAATTGGTCTGTCCTGTAAAAGATGTACAGAGTGAATGAAAGTTTGAACATTTTTTCGATTGAGTGATGAGTCGGCATAAAATTGAGTAATAAAACTGGTAGCATTATTTTTTACAGTGCTCTGGAATTCATCAGTGGATAATTTGTTACTTTCAGTTACATTATCATACCCTATATCAAGGACTGTTTTTGGGTTATCCATTGATTTTTGAGCTTGTTCATGAATTATTGAATAAATAATCGGAGTTGCGACTGTTGTACTAGGTATTTGAGGATCGATTACATCATCGTGGACTCTCAAATGCCTCCTGAATGAATTCAAAGAAGTAAAATCTCTAGAACATCCGGAATTGCCACATTTATATACAGAGTTACTATTTAAATGGTTAAAATGTTTCAAATGAGATACCAATAATGTTATATTACAGTAACAGTTAGGACAATATCCACAGGAAGGCATTTTTACTTACAGTATTATGGTTCAATAATTATCTTTTAAATGGTATTTAATATCCGATATGACTGAAGCTGTACTTGATGATTTATTTGAAACATTCATTTGGAACATCACCTCTTGAATGAAATTCCATATATGTTTCGACTCGCTGGGATATTCTAAATTGAGTGCATGAATGCTTTTGAACAAAAGTTCTATTGTTCTAACGCAAGAGTTACAACTGTATGTTATATCATTACAGATTATATAATAATTTGATCCTAATATAACTCCAAAAGGCTGCATGGGAAAATTAAATTTTTCAAGTAAGGCCTTCCTCCTATTGGTTATGTCAAGTCGTTCCTGAGCATCCTATCAATTGAAAAAAAATAACATATCAACCAAGGAACGATGAAGTAATGAATATTAATGAATATAGTGGAATGAAAGAAACACTTTAAGAAATGATATTTCATGAGAATTCACGAACAGCTTAGAGAAAGTATTTCACTCTTTTATTGCCTAAAAATCTGCCAGACACTGTATATTCAATATCTGAGGTGAAAACAGGTAATACAGATATTTAATAATTTTCACCCTCAATCCTCATCATTTTTTTCTCAGAGGCATTTTATCATTTGATATACTTTTTTTATAACAGTCATGAACACTTCTTTTGGGAGAAGTCATTTTAATTAAAAAGTGAAGTAGCCTCGATTAGGATGAAAAACCCTAAATAAATATTCAAGATAATGAATTTCTACATTCATACCAGTACCTGGAAAAAAAAAACTATGTTGTATTTCTGTCCTTGTAGGTCTCCAATTTTTATGGGGATCTTTGGCATTTTTTCTCAGTGTAATCGGTGTGAACAAAAATGGCAATATAAGCAGAGCTTTGGGTTCATCTGAATGAGAAATAATAATTACATTCCATTCCACAGTTGTTCTAAATTCAATTAATTTTACCTTCAACTGCGGGCACTGAATTCTTCGGTCTGTGGCCTCCATCACTATGGCCTCAATAATTTTCGGCCAAGTCTGATAAATTGTGTCAATTTTATCAGGAAATATATGGTTGAAATCAGATTCTAACTGAAATAGAGAGAAATTTAATAATTAAACTGATTTCTACATGTATATAACATCATATTATGTTCAATTTCATAGTTAATTTTATAGCAATTTAATTAATATTACAATATTATGGATTTGAGTAAAAACTTGCATATTGCCTCGGTATACAAATAACTGTTGTATTACTCACTAATTCCAAAGCAAAATGACATTTCAAGCAAGGAAAAATATCATAGAGGTCATCAGTTTTACTGTCATTGTAATATAATTTATATCTCCTCTCAAATGTAGTTTCCCAGGCATTAATTACCCTTGTTTTTGGTTCCACGCCACTTTCTAAAAAGTTCATCTCTATGTCAATTTCTTGACTGCCATCTAGTGAATGCTCTATGAGGTTTTCCTTGCAGTCATTTCTGGAGTCTCTTGATAATAATGACTGGTTTGCAATTCGAAGAGCAGCTTTTATGTTAACGTACTTTGACCACAGCTTCCCTCTTGCAGGCATGCGTAATCCAGTTTTAGCTGAACAGTATGGAATGTAGTATGTTTCCCTCTGTTCTCCAGGAAATAAATTTATTATTTCATCAGTTGCCTTCATGAATGTCTCTCTTTTAATTCTGAAAAATAAGTAGCATGTTATAAAATGTGGGATGAAAACAACAGAGAAGAATGACTTAGAAATGGAATACTTTCGAAATATTGTAATTCACCACATACAGTGTAAAAAATACTTACTCTGTACATTCTTGTGTTAAAAAAAATCATTGATAACGAATTTACAAAGTTTTTGGCGCAAGACGTTGTTCAATTTTTGTTTGTTGATTAGTATAACTCTACCATCAGTAGATTTCTTCAACAATTCCTCCAACTCCTGAAAACAAAAACAATTGATTCATAAAAATGAAATAACCAATATACCATGTTGTTTTTTGGATCATATATTCTTGACATATCATGAAGCCCACCATTTTTATAATTTCGATTTGTTATCATAATACATATCAAAACTTGAATAAAATGTTTCTCTATCACTTGCCATCATGGTGTGAAATCAATCCCCTGATTTTCATAAAATTCAATAGGCTATAGCTCGTGAAACAAGCAAAATACCACTGTGCAAGTTTTGAAATAATATTTCTGTTACGACTATTAAATAAAGTATCATAGGATGTATTTTCTCGCATTTAAGAGTTCCAAGTGGTTATGCAGGAGGGGAAGTAAGTGAAAGAAATCTCAAGGATACGATAGAAGATACCCTTCGAGTTAATGAAAATATTTGATCATATTTCGTTGTATAGCTTTATTTATATATATATATATATATATATATATATATATATATATATATATATATATATATATATATATATATATATATATATATATATATATATATATATAAATATATATATATATATATATATATATATATATATATATATATATATATATATATATATATATATATATATATATATATATTATATTAAAACAATGGTTAAAAATAACAATTTACACATTTATTATAAAAAATAACGCATGACTCACGTTTCGGTGGAACTTCAGCTTCTTCAGATGCTAATGGCAAACTAACTATGATTCTCTGTTATATCGAAAACAAGAAATGACAAATTATGTAGAAGGGGTAAATACAAAGATGGTTACAAATAATTATTAGAAAAGGAAAAACCAATTCTGAACTGCTAGTCAGGTAGTTCGGTAATTTTGAAAAGATTAAGAAGGGGGCTTGAAGTATGATCGATTTGGCTATTCAATAGGAGACCGGAATGCTTGTATTTATTTATCTGTAATGATTCTAAAAAATTAAGTTTGATTCCTTTACTTTCAGTATTTAATATTTTAAAATCGAAATTGAATGTGTGATTTTCTTGGATTAAATGGTTTGCATAATGTGAATCCGACTTCTGATTAACAAAGCTACGTTTGTGTTCTGAAATTCTAGTTTGAAAACTTCTGAAAGTTCTACCAATGTAAAACTTATCACAATCGCCACAATTAATTTTATAAACTCCCGATTTATCATCTTTGTGAACTTTGGATTTATTATTTTTTATATGATTTCCTAAATTATTACCGGTACGATAAGCAATGTTAATGTTGTGCTTAGATAAGAGAGATTTAAGTTTTCTACTTGAATTTCCGATGAAAGTGAGGCTGTTGTATTTGATATTATTTTTAGTAAGGGGATACACCTGGTTAATCGCATTTTTGAAAAACTTTTTATCTATCATATTGTCTATAATATTGGGATCATAATTATTATTTACGGCAATTTGTTTAATTGCCGTAAATAATAAATCCAAAGTTCATAAGATAATAAATCGAGAGTTTATAAAATTAATTGTGGCGATTGTGATAAGTTCTATACTGGTAGAACTTTCAGAAGTTTTCAAACTAGAATTTCAGAACACAAACGTAGCTTTGTTAATCAGAAGTCGGATTCACATTATGCAAACCATTTAATCCAAGAAAATCACACATTCAATTTCGATTTTAAAATATTAAATACTGAAAGTAAAGGAATCAAACTTAATTTTTTAGAATCATTACAGATAAATAAATACAAGCATTCCGGTCTCCTATTGAATAGCAAAATCGATCATACTTCAAGCCCCCTTCTTAATCTTTTCAAAATTACCGAACTACCTGACTAGCAGTTCAGAATTTATTGGTTTTTCCTTTTCTAATAATTATTTGTAACCATCTTTGTATTTACCCCTTCTACAAAATTTGTCATTTCTTGTTTTCGATATAACAGAGAATCATAGTTAGTTTGCCATTAGCATCTGAAGAAGGTGAAGTTCCACCGAAACGTGCGTCATGCGTTATTTTTGATAATAAATGTGTAAATTGTTATTTTTAACCATTGTTTTAATATGTTTATTAATTTACACCAAGTATCGGCCCAATCAATCCAAAATATATATATTACCTTCACAAGATATCAATGATACATCGGTTGAAAACACAGATGATCTTCTAATTTTTTTACTGGTGTTTTAGGTTTTGTACATTCTTCTTCTAAAATCCTAAGTACTTTTCTATCTGGCTCATAGAGATATAATTCGGATGTGGATGAAGTACCTGCAGGGGTACTAGGTCCACTTGAATCAAAAAGTGGCAAGTGCTGAGCTGCGTCACCCAAAGTAGGAGTCGGAAATTTAATCCTTTTTCATTATACATGGTGCTAATTAAGTGTGTTGACAAACTTCCAGGTGTGATTCTTTGAGAGACCCACCTCTCGAACTTTGTTAACGTACTCAATTTTAAAATATTTTATATTATTTAGTGTATGTTGGAAACAGTCAAAGCATTTGTTAAATTGGGGCAAAGTTGCAGAATTCCTTGACAAAGAAAATTTAATTGAACTTTTTCAATTACCAATATAAGTATGAACCAAAGAAATTTCAAATGATCACACAATTTTTATAAATATGGATTTGCATTTTACATGAAGATTTTCAGAGGCATTTTCATTCCTGCAATCACTCGCATGATTCAACTATGCTCTGTATATTATATCCAGTTCAAACAAAACAAAAGTTTCTCATTTTCCGCAGCTCAGTAATCTAATGTATTGATTATTTTGAAGAAACTATGATCTCTGTGAGTTTTAATCTACACATTACCTGTTCTGCCGAATTATATTTTTTATATTCTGCATCGTACTTCCTCTGGAAGATCAACCTGCTTTGTTGATTAGAATCCGGATCGTGGATTCATCCAGTAAAGGAAAACTTTCATCCGTTATTCCTTCGTCTGAAACATTGAATCAAATATATGGATGTAGGTACCTATGGCTCAAATTGAAATATGAAAAAATTATTAGACAATTCAGATCATGAAATTAATTTTGAAATATAGCAATTTTTATTCAAACGATAATAGAGAATAAAAATTATGCTGTTATGAAAATTATTTTGGCTTGCGTGAAAAATAACCATATTAACTGCCCTGTCATTATAAACTTGACTTGTGATCGATACTTTTTTATTCTTTTGAAAGGAGAAAGTATATATTTTCTTCGCCAAAATTTAAGCATTATCACAAATTACCAAAATTTTGGTAGCAGAACTACTCGATAAATTTAATTCCGAAGATTCTTTTGATATGAAATGAGAACACAGAAAAGTAAGAACCAAAATAGGTAATTTCGAAAATATAACCTCTATCACAAATGAAAAAATAATGCAGGTTGCTATTAAAATATTTAATCATTATAGGGTCAGCAAAAGTTAATCCAAGTTCTATAAAACAACAATTCACTGGAAAGTACGAATAAAACACATAATCTAATAACAGATGTGGCGCCAAATAAAATTATTCGCCATTTTATTGGAGGTGACGCCACCAACCGCCAACGGTTGATGGCAATAAATCGACGGAAATTCTTATCTGGAGGGCTTATCATTCTCGAAACAAGAAAGCATCATGCTTATTATCAACAAAAGAAACTAAAACCGCGTGCCCAATAAGATTACAATAATGCAGGAAAAACAGCGAAATTGGTAAATTTATTACTTACCGATCAATTTTTCTAGGAAGATACACAAACCCCACTTCTCTAATGTCTTTGGAAACTCTATTTCTGATTTCTTACCTGTGGCGGACACCAAACTTACACAAATATTTATCACGCTCGATCAGAGAATGCAATAGACTAGTGAGTGACTACACTATAACAGTACAGAGTCCACAGACAGACTGATCAAACCAAGCGCATGTAGCTGCTGGCCCGCCGAGCGCCGCAGCATAGGTTACCGACAATATCCGAGCGATGACGAAACACAAAAAATCTACTGAATTATTACCTGTCGTTATTAAACTGGTAATAACAGTTGAACTATTTCTTCCACTCATCGAAAACAAGGATTGAGGGGCAACTATACTAATGTTAGGTCGATTGTTACATACCTATTATTAAAAACATTGATTAAAATATATCAGGCAGAAAAAAGGTCGCCTGTCGCAGAATCATGGTTCACCTGCCACTGAAACTCGATATCAGAAACATTTTTTCACTTGTTGTAATGGTACAAAAGTTCATTAACATATTTATGGTTATTAAATTTTTGTCAAGTGTACTTGTATACTTGAAACGTTTTTCTCTGTGTAGAAGCATTTATAATCAACGATGATTTGTTAGGTGAATATTGCAATGTTCTGTGCTTCAGTAAGCACCTGAATCGCATTTTCAGTAACCCATTACACCTTTCTATTGTACAGCTTGCTTTTTTTGTGCTTCATTGAATCTGTTTTCTTTATCTGTAATGGGGTTAGCTAATGGTGTAATAAGCCATGGTCGAAGAGGATATCCAGAATCACCTTAAAATATAATATGAGTATGAAAGCAATCATGAGTGTGCAAAATGTGAAAAAAAGTCCTCACGCTAACAACAAGAAATATCAAAATTGTGAAAATTTGAGTATCAAAATAACAAACCTCTGGTAAATTTCCCCTTTTTATGTGCAAAAATATCATTGAATTTCCTAGTGACATATATAGATAGATAGATAGATAGATAGATAGATAGATAGATAGATAGATAGATAGATAGATAGATAGATAGATAGATAGATAGATAGATAGATAGATAGATAGATAGATAGATAGATAGATAGATAGATAGATAGATAGATAGATAGATAGATAGATAGATAGATAGATAGATAGATAGATAGATAGATAGATAGATAGATAGATAGATAGATAGATAGATAGATAGATAGATAGATAGATAGATAGATAGATAGATAGATAGATAGATAGATAGATAGATAGATGAGTGAGTGCTAAATATTTGGGATATGCAGGAAGCCAACAGTGTACTCTTTTACACAGATTCCAAGCTTTCGATAATAGAAATAATCATACTATGTTATTTAAATTAATGGAGGTGATCTGCTGATTCATCCTCACATTAGGTTTGTCTACAGAAATCAAATAAGAGTAAATCTCACTTGATAATAATAATAATAATATTTATTCATTAAAGTTTCAATAAAGGATACAAACAAAACATTAATTGTGAATAAATATCAGGTATTTCAATAGGACCGATAAGTATATTTTTTTAATTAAATTTTTTATTCAATTTTATTAAAAAAAAATTACTGATACTCCTACTGTGTCATGTTCAGTTTCACTGTAGCCAATAGCTAGTCTGTGTTCCCAAACGTGATAACTTTGGTCCTCTTGAAACACCAGCAACCCACATATAATCATTATAAAATTACAAGATCGAGACAACACGAATTCAGCCACCAATAAAACATCATAATGGTGGTAGATGGCTGTTACATCAAAAACTATCACGAGAAAATTACAAAAGCACATGACTATAATACCGCAAATATACTCGATTTAGCGCATATAATACAAACTTAGTCATAAACAATATCAAAAACACTAGTAAACAATTCACTCACTTATTTGGTCATATTCATCCAATTGTACTCACATACTCATAGACGTACATGAGCATGCTCAATCCATGATAGGTCTATGACAGTATTCGGATCATTGATGTAAGAAGCCATTTGGATAGCTGAAATTCTTGACGTAAATTTCCATTTTAAAATTTACTGGTAAGTGATTATAAAAACTCTGTCCCACATATATGAAACATCGCTGTCCAATAGACCTTTGCGACCTAGGAAGAATAATATTCGCATCTTCTCGAAATCTTGTTTGATAGGGATGTGTTACATTCGTTAACATCAAATTATTTTTCACCAAACATAACAAGGCTGCCTTGTAAAATAGTTGTCTGATATTCATAATTCCGAAGTTTAGAAAAGCAAGTTCGTAGAAAATGGGGGATAAAGGTTGTATATTATCTTGATGATTTTCTTCTGTATTATCTCCAAAGATTTCATATTATTAGAATATGCGCCATCCCATGCTATTATGCCATAGTTCAGTAGTGACTGTACCAAAGCAAAATACATTATTTTAAGATTTTTTTCATCTAATATGAGGGTCATTTGCTTGAATAAATACAACAACGATCTTACTCTCTTGGTCAAGTTCTGAGTTTGAAGATCCCATTTCAGGTTACCATCAATAATGATGCCTAGGCATTTGGAGCTGGTTTTTGTCCGAATCTGATATGTATTATCTCTAAAAGGCAGATGTATGTCCAACTGTACGGTACTTGGTATTCCATTCTTATAATTTGCGAAAGGTAAATAGACTGTTTTATCAATATTGATGGTGAGGTTATTTTCATCGAACCATTTTATCATCATTTCCAAGTTCTGTCTCGAGTTGGTTTCTACTTCCTTCCATGAGTTTCCCTCTACAAAAAGCACTGTATCGTTGGCAAATGAGATAATCGTTCCATGACATTTCAACTTCAAGGGTTCATTCACATAAATTAGAAATAATATGGGGCCTAATACTGTTCCTTGTGGTATGCCAAAAGTTATCTCTCTCTGATTACTAATCGTGTTATCAATTTTTACCACTTGTTTTCTTTTTCTTAAGTAATTTTGTAGACGTGTGTGAGCGGGTCCACGAATACTTATTTCATTCAGCTTCGACAGTAGCCTATCGTGACTTACGGTATCAAAGGCTTTTGCCAGATCGATAAATATACCAGCACACGGCCTGCCGCCATCCAAGCTTGAGTAAATCTTATTCACCAGTAAAGCACCACTGGTAGACTTCCCATTTCTAAATCCGAATTGGAATTTGGCTAAAAGTTTATTATTTTCTAGAAAGTCCACCAATCGTCGCTGTAGAGCTCTCTCAAAAACTTTAGCCAGAATATATATCATACTGATAGGGCGATATTTTTTTGGAACGCATCAATTTCCACTTTTGAACATAGGTTTGATAACAGAGATTTTGAACTGATTTGGGCATTCTCATTTACTGAACATTAGATTTATTAGGTGACATAACGGATTCGCTATAAATTCAGTTATTTCTTTCAGGGCTAATGTTGTGATATTATCAAAACCTGGTGTCGAGTTATTTTTCGAAGAATGAATAATATTTTTTATTTCCGTTGCACAAACTGGCTGCAGAAACATCGAGTTCATTGAAGAGTGGGTGGTTTCTTTTTTAGAATGTATTTTCTGCGTGTTTGCGAGCTTAATATCGTCTGCCATTCTCTCTCTGACAGTCCCGTAATATTTGTTGAATATTTCTACGATATCAGTAGGTTCATTTTGGGTTTCGTTATGATCATTCAGAACCTTAGATATAATGTTATTGTCTATTTTTTTAATATTTCTGTTACTATATTCATTGACTGTTTGCCATATTTTTTTGCTGTTGTTCGCATTTTCAACTATTATATTCTATTAGTAATTTTGTTTCAGTTCTGTTATCAATTTAACTATTTTATTTCTATGGACCTTGTATTCATTGTATGAAAGTATATCTTTCTTTTTAAATATACTGAATAGTTTATCTCTTGCTTTCATTGACGTTATTAGACCTCTTGTTATCCAAAGTTTTTTTTGCGTTTATCGACCACTGTTTCAACAATTGTGCTCCCGTCCATACCTTCCATTATAATCCTGGATATAGGATTTGCGACATATTGAATGTTATTATTAGTGTAGATATCTTCAAAAGTTTCTTGTTGTATTATAGATTTTAGTCATTTATAATCTATATATTTTGACAATTTCTATAATTTACCGTTCGATTGTGAATGCAGATTTTGCGTTGCTGAATACGTATAACCAGCTTCCTTGGAAATTTTTTAAATTATTGAAGAATTTTCCTTGTTCACTTTATGTAATCTATATATTTATTTGTAATTGTAGATTTGGATTTCTAGTGAAAGCATTATATTTAAGAATAATTGGAAAATGGTCTGTTATCCTTGAATAAAGGATAATTGGATTCAAGGAATTATCGGGAATATATTTACTCTTGAAAAAAATGTGGTCTATTCGCTATATGCTTACCTCGTGCCGCCCCCTACCGTCTTGAAAGATGGAACTTTAGCCGGACGTTTTATTGTGATCTTTAATATAAGTTAAGCTAAATATCAAAGATTTAGTGCAATTACATGTTAGCAATGTGAAAAAATTGAAAGTACTAATAGATTATAGCTCAACGTTTGATATTCTATAAGCAGCAAGGTAAGTCATCAATTTGAAAAGAAGTTCTGTTGACATTACGTGCTATTTTGTACGTTATGTTGTTGTTGAAGTACGTCTCCCATTGAAGTATCAGAGGGAGATGAATGGGCTAGCTGCAGAGGCTATTGAGCCCAGGGCTACTCGTCTTGGGCCGGATCTCTGTAACCAGAGGTCTTGGATTATGCCAATATCCGGCTTGCTTATTTCAATTTTGGCTTGGTACATAGTTGGTATACACTGAGGTTTTGACGTGTATGTCATACGGGATAATGATAGGAGCTACAGGAAGGATTAACTGAGAGTACAAATATATTCACAAATTGAGAGTATGGACATAGGTACCTTAATCATATGAGTTCAACCGCATTCAAACACCTAATAGAGGTCATAGATGAATATTAGAGGGTATGAGAAAATTGTTAACTGTTTTAATGGCATTAACGTTCGGCTCGTTGAAATAAACAATATCTGAGTAACTAATAGGGGTCTTCAACACACATTTTATTAAATCTTCATATAGATACTTACAATTTGCTGCGTTATGTGGACATTCTAAAAGTATATGCATAATGTCACCTATTTCTCCACAAGGGCATAGGTTACAGTTTTGTACATGGATTTTATGTAGATGTTGCGGAGTGAGGCAATGATTAGAGCGCATTCTACAGAAGGTAGTAATGAACTTGCGAGTAAGATTTATGTTGTTGAACCAGGTCGTCAATAATTTGCTACTATCTTTCATTTGGGAATATTTGATGCCTTTGGTTGTTCCGATGTTCGACCAAGCTATTTTCCATTCCGTTATGGCTTCCTTCTTAAGAATGGGGTAGATCTCCCTATAATGAGCTTTGTATTCTGAAATGAAATTTTTATCGCGACCTTTGGAGGCTAGGGTGTCTGCCATTGTGTTACCAAAGATATTCGTACGGCTTGGAATCCATGTTAAATGAATTTTCTTATTTTGAAGCTTGAACTCAGATAATCGCTTTCTTGCTAATACATAAAATTCGTTATTAGAGGTACCCATCCTCCAGTTACATATTGACTGCAGAGTGCTTTTAGAGTCACTAACTATTACACAGTTGTTCAAATTTTCAGATTTTATATAATTTAGGGCAATCATAATAGCTGCTGTTTCAGCCGAGCAAATGGGGAAGTAATGAGGAAGGCTTCCAGCTAATCTCAAATTTTTCTCCCCGCAGTATATGCCAACTCCCAGACTCGTCCCATCCTGTGGATCAGACGCATCGGTGAAAATCGGCAAACACCGCGGAAAGTTTTTATTAAAATATTCCACGAATAACTGGCCATTGTCTTCGTTGGTTTTCTCAAGTTCGGAGTCTTGATAATTAAATGTCTCATAATGGATATCCAATGCAGAGCTGAAACATCTCGGGATATCTGGGCTGTCCACCATGTCCATTTTATCGGCTACTCCATCAAACACAGCAATTATAGGGGGGCGGATACGATTTAGCCAGAGCGCTTTTTGATCTTTCATAATTCTCAAATTATTAATTAAATTACCTTTACTTTGGCACAATTTTATTAGAAACTTTTTAGCTAGCCAGTGCCGTCGGATATCTAAGGGAAGCTCACCACTTTCCACTAAGATGATATTCTATTCGTAGGGGTAGATTTCATAAATCCTAGGGCCACTCTTAGGGCCTGATATTGAATTCTGTCTAATTTCTTGACTGATTCTACTGAACATCTTCCTATGAAGATGCTTCCATAATCTAAACGAGTTCTAACTAAAGATTTATACAGGATAAGAAGGGTCTTAGGGTGAGACCCCCACCAAGTTCTACATAAACTTCTGATGAGGTTAACTCCTTTTGACGCTTTGCCAGATATGTGATCTATATGCTCACGCCATTTTAGTCTACTGTCTAAAATTACACCAAGGTATTTGATGGATTGTGAACTGCTGCTGATTGACTCTACCTGACATGAAATTATTCCAATTCCTTGAATATATGTTAAATAAAATGGGGCTTAAAATGGATCCCTGAGGGAGGCCCATCATCCCTACTCTAGGGCCCTGAACCTCCCCCGTAAGCGGGTCTAGTACGCTGATGTTTCTCTTATAAAAAATACAAACTATCAATTTGATGAGATCTGAGGGAAAATTCAGATTATTCATATCTTCAATTAGAATTTGAAGATTCACTGAATCATATGCAGATTTTAAATCCAAAAAAACCATTATACTAATCATCCCCTGCGAAAAGGCCCTGTATATATGGCCAACTATATTTACCAAACAGTCATAAATGGATTTTCCCTTCCGAAATTCGAATTATAATGGGTGCAGGTCGTTGTTATTTTCAGAAATATATTCAATACGAGCATTGAGAATCGATTCGAAAATTTTTATAATGCACGGGGTTAAGGCTATGGGGCGATAATTAGAAGATATATTTGCATCTCGTCCACTTTTAAGAAATAATAAAATTAAGGAATTATTTAGATTAGTTAATTGAGCAGGGTACTCGAATAATTTATTAAAAAGTTCAGTGAGCTTGATTAAAATGTTTTCATTTAGGTTTTCATACAAACGATAATCTAAACCATCCATACCCGGTGCAGAATTCTTTTTCTTTTTATGAATGTGATATGTGAGCTCGTTAAGTGAAATTTCTTCTGACCTCTCCCTGTTATTAAAATTAATATCTTTAGTATTGATTGACTCACTCAGAGGGGTTAATAGTTCTAATATTTCCCTAGCACAGGATCGGTTTGTCCGTTGATGGCTAGTTATGCTTTGAGTATAAGAGAATCTTTTAATTAGTTTCCATGCGTCTTTTAGCGACTTTTCAGACAGTGATTCACAGAATTTCTGGAAGCTTTGCTTTTTTGAGATTCTAACATTAAGTCTCAATTTTGCCGTAGTTTTCTTTACCTTAATGTAATTTTCTATATTTGACACTCTAAAATACCTCTTTAACGCTGTCCTTTTTTCCATATGGAGCTCTGTTAATTTATCAGACCACCATGGAACTCCGTTGCGCTTAAAATTGGAATTACCTTTTTTTGGGATTGACGAATTTGCACATATACACAACTCATTTACAAAGTCATGCAGACTATTTGTTTTATCTATTACCCTGCTCATTTTGTCATTAAAACTCTCCCAGTTGGCCTGGTCCGTCTTATACCGAACAAAAGGGAACAAAGATTAACCTATTCTAGGGATTCGTCCTATGTCATTGAGATGGATAATTATGGGGAGATGATCACTGTTACCTGGATCCCATCTAGTTTCCCATGTACTTTTCCTACAAATATCCGCAAAGGATATTGACACATCGGGAGCACTTTTGGATTGGTTAGGAGAAGTGATTCTTGTAGCTGAACCATTATTTAATATAGTATAATCGTATGTATCCAAAAACTCTTTGACCTTATGGCCATTGAAATTACATTTGCCTGATCCCCACATGGAATGTTGAGAGCTTTAGGGAGATTTTTACCTTTGAACGTAACAACACACGATCGGGATGGAGCATACTTGGGAACACCGTTCTCTAGCACTCTACGATTTAATCTTCTAACATCTAGAATGTCTACTGTTGAGACTGCATTCAATATATCGCTATCATCCACCTCACTCCCAATATCACTTATTACTCCCCTACAGGTAGTCATAGAGAGCGGAATAGTCACACTATATTCTAAAATGTTAAGTTTGTTATCTATAAGAAAATTGTTAGCATGTATATGAGTTTTAAATTCTACGCCAATGCGGTTGATACCTTTGCGTTTGATGTCCTTAATACCGTTAACATTGTTGTTATGTAGCATTTTACCAATATTCATGGGGTGTAAGAAACCTGATTTTGAATTATTACCTTCAATAATAACTATGAATGGGCTCTTGTCTTTATATGTATATAAGGTATTAAAATTAGTTCTTTTTTTGGCATCATTTAATGTTTTTTGGATAATGTTAATTTCATTAATAATGGAATCATCGTTGTTTTCGAAGGCAACTTTATTTAAGGCTGAAATTTCCCTAGTCAGTAAAATTATTTCTGAAATGGAGGTGGGTCTTTCATTAGATATGTCTACTGAGATCTTCCTGGATCTCGGGGTTAATTTATCAATTAAGTTGTTTGTCCAATTATTTTCGTTAGTTGATTTGCCTATATTAGCGTATTCGTCATAATCATGTTCATTAAAGGGTGGAGATATGGGGGGCGTCACGCCACCCGATCTTTCACCCATCTATAACCCCAAAATGGAGTTTAATGTTCTGAAATTCAACAAACTATCTACAGCTCTCAAGAATACGACCAAAATTATACTCTCAGTTAATAAGGATTTAGTGGATTGACTCACCCCTGGGCAGATAAATCCAGAATAATGGAAAATATTTTCACAAACACCAAAAATAAAGGAAAAGGAATCAGGAGACGTGTGCACACACTGACGCTTAACCTCCAAGTCTTTGTAGGTTATATTAGACGATAACATTGCCTAGTCTTTCATAAAATATAATTATATAAGTTGAACTGTCATGATGACAAATAAAATGAGAAAACTTATATTTTTTCACATGTACTCATTCTGCAAAATAAATATATTTATTACTTTCCGCTCTAAAAATCATTTGGGACTTGTGCTTTGACGATGAAGATTATAATAAAAACTGGATTTGAAAAAGTAACTCACAATGTGGATTTCCATCCGAATTCACAACCGAAAGGTCAAGGTTTGGTACAGTCTGGCCACGTCAGAGACGTGCATGAATTCAGAGAAGATGGGAAAAGCTATTTAATAGATTCTAGAATCATTAGGCAGACTGCAGTAACATCTCCACCTTACAGCACAAAACTATTTGTATTGGCGAGTTAATTATTTTCAATTTCTTCTGTTAATGCTGTGCTGAAAACCATATATTTGTATGTTTTCAGATTGACGATGTACGCTATGTTATAAATGTACTTTGTACTTGTTGTTACAATAAAAGTAAAGCATGCAAACACATAGCAGCTTTAATCCACTACATCAATAATAAAGAAAGCCGCTGTAGAACTGACGTTGAGCAGCAGTGGGTAGGCGTGTCTGCTCAGCAGTTTGCTAAGGACAAGTATTCCAAAGGAAGATATTTCTATGAGATGTTTCCACCAGATATAGATTTGGATATAAGTCCATATCCTATTGACATTGCAGAGCTAAAAGCTCCATCCTCATTGCAAATTATCATGTTGGCAGCGAAATAAAAGGAAAAAAATAATTCCAAAATTGACGAAGAACAATGTGAGATAATCAATGCACAGTTAATAGATTCAGAAATTCTGGAGAAACAAAAAGTTAGAAATTGTTTACAAATTTTAATTGATCAATTTGAAAAAAAAAACACAGTTCCAAATACTATATCAATAGTCCAAAAAGATCAGCCAGAGTTTCATGATAAAGTCAATTGTTATGTCAGAAGAGCAAATAGTTTGAATTGTGTTGTAATACAATAAAACAGTCTCAGGATAAAGAATGGTTCAAAGCTCGGCGTTTGCGAATATCAGCAAGCAAAAATGCTCACAATATCAAGTTCAAGAAAAAACGAAACCGATGACAAACTGATTGGTGAAATGCTCCATCCTCAAAAAGTAGATAATCCAGCGACTAAATATGGGAAAAGAATGGAACCCATAGCTCGTAAAGAATATGAACGCATAACTGGTACAAATGTTCAAGAAGTTGGAGTTTTGATTTGTAAAAGTAAACCATGGTTATGTGCTAGTCTTGATGGAGTTGTCATGCAAGATAATAATGCAATTACAATAGTGGAAATAAAGTGACCAGCAAGCTGTGCAGAATGTGTTATCGTTGATAGTGATTCAAACCAACCCAGAGTAAATTATTTGAAAATAGAAAATGATAAGCCAGTATTAAAAACAAGTTCAATGATTTACACGCAATGTCAAATTCAAATGTACGTAAGCGGATTTGACCATTGTGATTTATTTGTATATTCACCACTCATTAGTTATCTTATTCCAGTTCATAGAAATGAGAAATTCCTGGAAGAAGTACTATTCAAGTGTGAACACTTTTATTTTCAATATTATTTACCAGCCTTGCAGATATATAATAATAATAATAATAATAATAAGGCCTTTATTTCCTACAGGTAAAAAGAAAACCCAGTTACAGGAAAAATTCTTAAATAACTAAATAAAAATTAACAGAACCGGCTTCAAAAATATTAGTATTACAATAACTAAAATTAACTTTTAAAAAAATGAAATGACAGAAAAAAAAAATTACTTTAAGATATTAATACAATTATAACTTGAGAAACGATAAGAACTCAATATCACTTATGTCTATCTATCCAGATACTCCAAAAAAACTCGACTTATGGCTGAAAACGTATCAAAGTTCACATCGCAACTATCAGAAACCTCATTGAATAATGAACACATGTATCTAATAGGCGATTGTACAAGAGAATTGGTTCTTGGAGTGGCCAAGAAAAATAGTTCATTACATCTTGAGCACAGCCTAGGCACCTGAAAAAATTATCACCTAGCCAAGAAGAGAGGGACAGTCAATACAGCCGAATGTAATAGTGTCTATATAAGAATTTCAAAGAGAGAAGTTTTCTGGTGACTTTCAAGCTCGATTTTACCCCAAACCTGTTCAATAAGTTATCCTGATCAAAACCTCTTGAAGGGTAAACACCATCCTCTCTCCACACCAGATACTTAAGGACACCTCCGCTGGCACTGTACTCCAAATGATACTATTACTTGTGACATTGGTAGATAGACGCCAATCATACAACCGAAATTAATCTGCTCCTTCACTAAAGAATTGAACCACTGCAATAGAGTTCCTTATCATGAAAGTGAATTGGCATTGCGGGGCACATGAAACCATAGGTTTTAAATGCCAGCCGAGAGCGTAAGCACTTATATGAGGGACAAACTGTGAACGTTGATCAACAACATACCAAGATCACGAATCTCAGATACCCTAGCCAAAAATGCTATTTTCAACATTATAATCGAAGTGAATAATATTTTTCCTCCTGGTATATGTCACCACATTTACACTTAGCAACATTAAAGGTTCAGCTGATTTGAAACGCACCAACTCAGCACAATCATTACAGTCCCTCCTGCAGTCTCATGCAGTCCTCAATAGTGTTGATCTTCCATATATTTTCAGATCGGTCAGCGTACATGAGTTATGACCCCTTGATGCAATCCAGCAATCATTCAAAAGAGAAGAAAGAAGAGGGGCCAAGATGTAGAACCGCTGAGGTATGCCTGATGCTGCCGTGAACCGATAATGACATGTAGACCCTCGAATTCCACAAACTGACATCGATTATGCAGATATGATTTAATAAGTGAAACCAAACCGCTAGAGAAGCTAGTTTAGTTTTTAGCTTCCATAATAACTTTTGGTGACATACTCGGTCGAATGCCTTCGTAAAAATCAGTATATTAACGATCGACTTGAGAACGCATCTCATCCAAGCTCATCCAAGACAAATTGCGACATGGTAACTAGATTCGTCAATACACGATCTGCCGACATACAAATCCATGTGTTGCCCAGTCTATTTGCTTCTTAACTGTGGATAGATATTGTTAAATCAAATAATCTCAAATAATTTGAGGAAATTAGAAAAGAATTGATATGGGTCGTAATTACTGATAAACATTGGATCAAACTTCTTCAGCAGGTTACGATTGTTCGGCAATTTTTTCCAAACCTCAGGAATATAGCTTGTTTTTACAATTAAATTAAAAATATGACACATGGTGTAGACAATACACCGAAGCAATCTGTTCACTATACATTGGAATACATCTGGACCAGCTGTGTTTTTTGGCATTCAACTTCTGCAGCACCAAAATATCTTTTTCTGTATATTTACTTAACGATGGACATATGCCGATCAAACCACACTATAGATTCGGTAAAAGTCCACGACATCTCGGATCAGTATAAACAGATCTGAAGTATTTGCCAAGGCATCAACTATTCTCTCTAGGTTTCTGCTATAAACCGCCCTTCACCATCCGTCATTACACCTGGCAACGTGAGTTGCCCTTCTTATTCCGGGAGAAATGACAGAACCTCGGGTGATTACTTTTTATATTAGCTTCCGATTTGGAAACAAAATTCTTGTAGCATACTTGATCTCAGTTTTAACTTTATTACGTATTGTCTTGAATCTTTCATGATTAATAGTGGTTGGATCCCTTCTAAACCTTTTTGAAGCCCTTTCTTTAGTGTATATATAGGTTTTTATCAATTTAGGTGTTATACCAACTTGGGAAAACGCCTTTTTCCGATTCAATTTATAAGGAACACATTGCTCAATATACTATTAATAATATCGTAAAACTTGATACACGCAACTTCTGCATTATCGTTAACATCAGAAACCAGAGACCAATCAGCATCAAGGATCAATTCATACATAAGTGGAAAATTAGCCTTCCTGAAGTTAAATTCGTTTGATGGAGATCGGTGCACTCCAAAGTTGCTCGTACCTGATAGTTCCACTTGTACTGTGAAATGCAAAGGAGGGTGATACTCGTCCACTGGTACCAAAGAAAAATTGTCTCTCAACATACAACAGGACACATTACTGAACAGAAGATCGAGTAGCCTATCACGAATATTTAGTTTGTTATTAAATTGTACAAGTTCTAATATTTCTGAAAACAATTTCAAGCAAATACATTTATTATCAGTCAATGGGTCCGAAACATACAACGGCGCATTGAAAACTGGGGTGTATCAGTTTAACTGTTTCACTGTAGGTACACCTCTAACAAATTTTAACTGAACATTTTCTCCTTCAGATTTACGTCTATCTATATCAGACTTTACCTGATCATAGTAGTTTCTCTGTCTAAGAGTTCTATCGGATGACAATGACAATCGTGAGTATTGACTTGAATTTTTCAAAATTTTTGCTTTGGAGAGGAAACTACGAGCATCACGTACATCAGACAAAACAATTTTCAAAGGACGAGGCTTTCTAGTACCCTCATTAATTTTACCGAGACGCTGAATAGCAACACAATCACCTTGAAAATCTTCCTTAATATACTTCAATATACTAGTTACATTACTGGTCTCTCTTTCAATTCTCTCATTTCTAGGTATTTCGGACGTCAATTCAGGAAGACCGTTATAGTATTAAATTTATTTTTCCTTGATTGGCGATCTTCAAACTCATTCATAATTTCTCAAAGACCTGACTTGTCAGACTTTGGTATTCACCCACTGAATAGATTGGTTAGAGTTCTTAAGTTCTTTTATCTCATTCTGCAAAGCTACAATGACTGACTTTAAAGAAGAGAGATCACTTCCAACAATCTCACAATTTCGGCAGCTCCAGGTTATTGATTTTTTTTACTTTATAACCCGAGCCTCCGCGCTACTCAATCCATCACATGAGTTACCATAATTTTGATGCAAACCGAGCATGTTAAAATTAAATGATTTTCAAATGCTTTATCGCAACAATTACAAGATTTCTTATTCATTTCCTCTTCGTTCAGTTTCAATAATATAAATATGTGATATATTACCTTGGCCACGCAAACACAGAGATAATAAAGACGAATACTCCCCACAGCCAATGTTACCAGATGTTCAACAGCTGACCGACTAATATAAGAACTGCGTCCAGAAGTTTCTCGAAATGATTTTCAAAAAATTTCAACTATATGGGCACTGTCTTTCAGAAAACCGAGGATATGGACGGATGAGAAATATTGTCCGTTTTATTACACGCACTTCGATGTAAAATTCACCTCAGTAAACATCAAATTACCACCAAAACTATAAGGATATTCACAGAGAATAAGAAATCACGTCCATTCGCTTCCGTTTATTTTGAACGATCTGAACGAATATATATTGAAAATGATACATCTAAGAGTGCAGCGCGTACTTTTACTGGAAAAGATGTCAGTAATAGTATGCTTCAAGTATTAAATGAAATCTAGTCCTTTGAGGTAACTTTTTTAGTTCATAATATTGTAAGGCTGCACTCATCGTAAGAAGTAGTTCATGACAGTTCGTATTATTTAATGTCTTGTAAAGAAAAGTTGTAGTTTGTAAGAAGTGCTAAGTCCACTACTGGCATGAGATGTCTATAAAACCAAATACATTGTTCTAATGTGATATTGTAACAAGCCAAATAATTTTGTTCGAAGGCCCATGTTTGTATGAATACGATGAAACATTTTGAGTCTCATAAGTGATTGAAACGATTGAAACACTTGTGTTCCTATAAATAGGATCTTTAATGATTTAATAAAGAGTCTATGTACTCTATACTTCATCTACTCTGTAATTATACACACTTTGTTCAGGTGTTAGAAGTATAACAATTCTAATTGATAAGTTGAATTTTCCAAGTACTATTTGTACTAACATATATTTTGACATGTTTAATTTTTGTTATTTAAAACTTAAAATTTGTGTTATTTAGGTGTTCCTGTGAATAAATAAAGTTTTTAAATAGCACATAATTCTTTTATTAAACAATACTCCAAATTAATCATACAAGCTATTATATTATAATTTTACAGAATAAAATTGTCATGTCTTTGTTTTAATAATAGGTGGTTGCAAATTTACTAAAACGCAAATAACGTGCACTAAATCATCAACATATTGAAATAAATTATGTGTTATTTTGTTCAGAATTAAATACGTCCTTATTCTCTGCATAACACGTTCAACATGAATCCGACACCTTTGCCACTTTATATGTTTCTTGAGTCTCTTCTTCAGTAAATTCTGAATTTTTTTCTAAAAACGGCGGCATGATGAGTAATACTTTTTTTCCACTTTCATCTATGATATTTGAAAATTGTGGAAAACCTTTATCAGCTAACACCACATCGTCATCTTCAAGCAAATTTATCAGACCAGACTCTATTGTAATTTGCGAATCGCTTTTCCTGCCTCCGGCTACTTTTGATTTAAACCTGATAAACCCACTAGGAGTTATACCTACCAAAAGTTTGGCCGTAAAACCTTTTTTATAGTGGGAATAAGCGAAAACACGATCGTCAATCACGTGGAGGAGATTCCACACGGAACTCGGTACAATCGATGATGACTCGAGTGTTGGCAGTAATCTTTGAAGAAAAATTCTGGCATGGTACTTTAATATCTGCTTTATCTGGCTAAAAAACGTAATCTGCTGTAGCACGTGCTAAGTGCCGTAGAGTCGTGTAAAACAATTTTTTGTTGCAGTAGTTCTATGCATATTAAAGATAACACCCAAGGCTGAAACAAGTCATTCCAGTTTTCATTTTTGTTAAAAATATGAAGAGTCCGTTTTCTTTCAATATTTGACTATTATCTGCTAGATTTATAGTGAGTCCTTTCAACAAAAAGTGAAAATTTTCAAATGTTACACCAGCGAGATCCAATAATTGTTCATTCGTCTTTAACAGAATCAATCCCCACAAAAGTTTTCTAGTTTTGGCTCTTGACATTGAAATCTGGTCCAACCATTTTATCTGTAAACGTTTTCGGTTGAACAGTGGTTTTGCATCCAGCTCTCTAATTTTTTTTTCTGTTGGGAATCTTGACAGGCTCTTCTACTTCAACGACAAAATGTCGGTTTGAGTTTCTACTTCGCAAGTACGACTACCAACATAGATATTTTCTATTGCACATAAAACTTTCAGACGATAATTTTGACTCTATATAAAAAAAATTTAACTTCCACACTCCTGATCACGAAAATGCTTTTTTTCATGTAAAACAGGTTCAGTTTCCATGGCTGTTTACAGGTAACTCAGTATTCATACAAGTTTTCACTATATTTTTTTTTAAGTAACTTTTATAAGTCGGTGCATCCTTAATGAATCTCTTCTTAAGTCGCTCATGTCTGTAAGAACAACACATTTTAAATATACATAAGAATACATCAATTGAAGCATGCATTTTACAAAAGCTATATGAAATAGTATTGTTGTAATTTGCTTAGTAAAATGCAGTTGTTTCATTTACTACTTTTGATTTTGTAAATAGAAGGAAATATTGTGGGTACATAGCTTGGCTAAGTTCTTCTTCATCTGATTTGAATTATTTATAAAATGTGCGCTACAAATTGTATATCAGATGGTTGTGGCAGCCAATTTGATCCGATCAGGGCTGAAATTAATAATGTAGATGTGTGATACATTAAAAAAACATGCCAGGGCTCTAATTCTTGAAAGTGGTGAAAATATTCAACGGGTGAAATTGTTTAGTTTTCACCGAAAATACACATTATCATATTCTTGAAAATAAACAGGTGAAAAATTTTTCACCTTGTATTGGGTGAATAGATTCACCACCGAAACGGTGTTGAATTTTACGAATATCTGTTGAAAATAACTCCTGTATTTGAAAATAGGTAAGTATTTGTTTGTTTTTCGTTTTGTATTTTTTAATGTTATACTATTTTGTTTTTAAATAAATAAGACATCATCAACAGTGTCTGGAAACATTAAATGGATAATTAGTTAACACTGTTGACGATAATACTTTTAGTAGTTAAATTCATTGTTTCTGACTAATATTGAGACATATTTTTGTAATAAAGAGTTAAAAACAATTTTGTTTGATTGACTTTATTAATATAAACAAAGAACAGAAATATATATTTATCATAAATACCTTTCATATAAAATGTCACAACTTGAACTTGAAAAACAACAACAAAAAACAAAACAAAAAAAATAACTTGAAAACACATTCTTCGAATGAACTATGTGCCAAGAATCTTCATAAGAAACAAACTAAATAAAAAATAAATGAATAGGGAACTCTAAAAAAACTAAATGAGTAAGCTATACACAGCTTATAGC
>JARQZK010000961.1:15000-56869 GCA_030704885.1 Cynegetis impunctata | reverse complement strand
AACTATTCTGAGTCGAACTCATTAGATATTTAAAATTCTCAAAATCATAAGCCCAATCGCTGGGAGATAGAGCACGCTAGAAATTCAGGCTCATCTCACTAACCAAAATTAGAAATGATTTTAGTGTAAATATTTATCTTATAATAATTAACTCCTTGTCAGAGGATATATGAAAATATTCATATATATATATATAAACTTTTTCGAAACAAATTTTTCCAGTTAACTCTACAGATTCAATTTGAATATCTTTATTTTCACTTGAGTGAAGAAGGGAGTAGGTACCACATTCCAATAAATTTGACCTTTTAATCATATATCGAATTGAAAAATTTAACATTTATGTAAATATCTAGTTGATATCTCTTGTTCATGAAAAACAACAAATATTTATACTCTTGTTATAATTGATTCTTATTACTATGGCAACATTGCAAATGGGAGGGGGAATACATGAGGAGAATATGTCGCTGAAACTTACGATGTATGTGAGTTGTAACTTTGGCGACGTCGTCGAAATATACCAATTGTCGTCAAAACTCACGATGTATTGTCAGATTTGTAGCGGAAACTAACGTTATACACACATATATATATATATATATATATATATATATATATATATATATATATATATATATATATATATATATATATATATATATATATATATATATATATAAATATATAATTTGAAAAAAAATTCTTGAAGTGGGTTGCGTTCAAACTAGGATTTCCAACCTCGTTTCAAAATTATTATTTGATTCAGGAACGAATAAGTTTGAGGTCTTCGGAATAATGAATAATAATGCTAATTTTCAAGTTGATTAATAACTTTACTGAAAGTAAATATTTATTAACTAAAATAGGCCTTGATTGCAGGTCCACATTATTGAGGCCTAGAGAGATTTTTAACTAAAGTTTTGCTCCAACTAATTATTTTTTTAACTGTCCCTATTAGATCACAAATGATTGCGAGGTTGATCTTTTCTCAGACTCGATTTTTTCCCTCAAGGAATATTTCGAGTCACAAGCGTTGAACGCATAGTTAAGAGCAAACTTGTTTATGCAAATGCTTTCGAATTTGATATCGGTGCATTTTAATTGTTAAGTTGTTTTAGCGCTGCAATGCGAATATATAAAAAATGCTTCCTCTAATTTTCGAATCAATATGGATTGTTTATTTAGTCACATCAATTGTAAAAATTTCGGATGAGGTTTTTCGAATAAAAAAAATCTTTGAAAAGCTTTGTTGTATCAAATCACAATGATAGTCTCTTCATGAATGAAACATCAGATGTATAGTAAATAAGTTATTAATGCAATACCAGCCATAACCTTCCTTGTTATTGATTACAGAAAAAATTCAGGCTTTTATGTATAGGAAATACAAAACAATTCACTTTAACAAATTTATTAAATTAATTCTATGAACATCCTCCAATTATTCACTTCAGGCATAGTAGTTGAGATTAGCTTTCTTTTTTGCTTGCACTTCCATTATAGCATCCATATAGTCCTCATGTGTAACAGCAGTAGCATTTCTTCTCAAAGCTATCATACCTGCTTCTACACAAACCGCTTTGCATTGTGCTCCATTGAAATCATCAGTAGATCGGGCAAGTTCTTCAAAGTTAACATCTGGATTAACTGTCATTTTCCTAGAGTGAATCTGCATTATTCTAGCCCTAGCTTCTTCATTAGGGTGAGGAAATTCGATTTTACGATCTAAACGTCCCGATCTAAGTAATGCAGGATCTAAAATATCAACACGATTTGTTGCAGCAATAACTTTAATATCTGCCGTTGAACTAAAACCATCCAACTGGTTAAGTAACTCTAACATAGTACGTTGAACTTCACGATCACCAGCTTTCTCAGAATCGAAACGTTTTGTCCCAATGGCGTCCAATTCATCGATAAATATTATTGCAGGAGCTTTTTCCTTAGCTAGAGCAAAGGCATCTCGTACAAGCTTTGCGCCATCACCAATAAACATTTGTACTAGTTGTGGTCCAGCTAGCTTAAGGAAAGTAGATTTGGTTTGTGCTGCGCAGGCTCTTGCTAGTAGAGTCTTTCCAGTGCCAGGAGGTCCATATAAGAGAACTCCTGGAATATGAAATATGACATGAGTAATATTGATCTAGCTTAATATTTAGGTCAACAGTGATTACCATAAATTATCTGCCATTAGTCGTATTATTTTCGTGACTAATGACGCCATTTTAGTAGTAGTTCATGTAACTAATCTTAGCTCATACGTTTCAAATGCTTGCTAGGATTTGAATAACTGTTATGCAAAACGCATTATAAGAAAGATTAATTTTCTCATATCTAAGGAGATCTCTATTACCTACCCTGTTACAATGGAATAATTTATTGGATGTGATTTTATCGGTCAACCAATTACTGCGGTTTTGAATATCGAATAAATTTATCGTTATATCCCTAGAACATTGATAATAGACGAGATAATTGTATGACAATCGAAAGCGTGTTCTTATGAATATATATATATATATATATATATATATATATATATAAATATATATATATAAAAATATATAAATATATATATATATATATATATATAAAAATATATATATATATATATATATATATATATATATATATATATATATATATATATACATACATATATATATATATATATATATATATATATATATATATATATATATATATATATATATATATGTGTGTGTTAAATAAATATTGAAACTCCTTGTTATCAAATATCAAAGTAAAGTTTTATTTTATCCTATAAAGATAATACATTTAACAAAAGATCAAAAGAACATCGAGCACGTGTATATGTCTTAGGTTATATTATAACGACGAACGAGAGCGATGTGGTAACCGTGGTTCATACCGTTATTGAAGTCAGTTCACACAATAACATATCACTAGTGCCATCTGTTGCTCAACCGTAGTAATAACATAACAGAGATAGAGAGAATAAAAGTACATATATTTAACACACCTCCTTACTTTTATGCTCTGTACAAAAATATTGATGAATACAAATGCAAAATACAACTTAGATATTATCCAACACCATAAATACCCAAAAATACAACTTTTATTTTATATTTAACAAATTTCTTAAATGAATGAATTTTTCTTTACCCAATGCTTTTGTAAGAATATCTGCCAAATTGTCATCTGTTTTAATTTTAATTACTTCTATTACTTAAGCTAAATAATTTTCATGAACAAAATGATATTGTATTTCAATATGTTTGGCATTCTTGGTATAATTGCCGTACTTAGTTATCGCTACAGCACCAGAGTTGTCTTCGTAGACTTGGACTGGGTTATTTAAGTTAAGTTTAAATGTTTTTAAAATTTCTCTCACAAGGAGAATTTCTGACGTAGCTTCAGATAATGCAACATATTCAGCTGCAGTAGAAGATTTGGTGACAGAATTTTGTTTACGAGATTTCCAATATATAACATTT
Organism: Cynegetis impunctata; assembly: GCA_030704885.1. Taxonomy (NCBI): domain Eukaryota; kingdom Metazoa; phylum Arthropoda; class Insecta; order Coleoptera; family Coccinellidae; genus Cynegetis; species Cynegetis impunctata. The sequence continues at coordinate 53,387 of JARQZK010000961.1, read as the reverse complement.
TCATATAATCTAATAATATACCCAGTTGTAGATTTTCTATAATTCGTGTACCCTGCCCAGTCCGAGTCCACAAAACAATCAATAAGTTTACAGTTCTGATCCTTCTTAGTATAAATTAAATTCAAGTCTTGTGTTTGATACAGATATTTAAGAATTCTTAGAGCATATTTAAAATGGGTTTCTTCATAACAGTTTTGAAACCTACTTAAATAATTGACACTGAAAGATATGTCAGGTATAGTAGCAGTACTTATATAGAGAAGAGCACCTATAATATTCCTATACTTAAGACTATCATTCAGACTATCAGTCTTTTGTACTTTTAAATTTACCTCCATTGGAGTAGAAAAATTTTTGTTACAGTTTATAATATTATATCTTTCTGCCAATGTTTCTATGTATGTTTTTTGACTTGATAGCATATTAGCCAGTTCATCATATTGAATTTCAATGCCAATATAATTATTAATTTTACCTAGATCTTTCATATTAAAGCGTGAGGATAATTTTTGTTTTTGTTAGAGATACTAGTTTTACTATTGCTACAAATTAAAAGATCACCTACAAAAAGGAATATATAAATGATTTCATTTTGTGTTACTTTGTAATATAGACAATAGTCACAGTTATTCCTAGTAAAATTTAGATCACTCATGTACTGGTGGAAGCATTCATGCCATAAACGGGGGCTTTCTTTCAAACCATATAGAGCTTTATATAGCTTAAAAACTTTATTTGATCCATCATTGTATCCCTCTGCTTGTTTGACATATACATCACTTGTTATGTTTCCGTTCAAAAAGGCTGTCTCTACATCCATCTGCTCTATATTGAAACTGTTTTGATGACAATAAGATAACAAAATTTTTAGTGTTTGAGCTTTAAAAACAGGTGAATAGGTATCATCAGTATTATTCCTTTGTTGGAAACCTCTAGCGACTAAACGTGCTTTAAAGGTTCCATCAAATTTCTTTTTATACAACCATTTAACATCAATAACTAGCTTGTCTTTAGGCTTTTCAACTAATTTCCAGGTCTTATTCTTATTCAGATTTTGAACTTCTATATCCCTTTTCCAATCTTTAGCATCAGATAACACATGGCTTCTTCAAAACTTGAAGGAGTCATAGCATTACAATAATTTACATACACTTTTTGATAAACATAATTTTCATCTCTGTTTGATTTTAGCTTTCTTTCTGATCTTCTTAATGGTGTACTAGTTTCTTGCTTGATAACAGTTGGATTCAAATCATCAATAGGATCACTATCCTCATCTTCATGTTCATCGGAGCTTAATTTTTGCCCTTCTTCAATAGTTGAGGTTATCTCTTTAGAATTATTAGTCTCTTGAGCCTCATTGAGACCAATACAAATTGTGTCATCTTCTATTATATCCACATGTCGAGCTACAATGACTTTATTGCCTATAATAACTCGGTATCCGACATCTGAGTATCCAACAAGGATTCCACACTCAGCCTTTTTATCCCATTAAGAACCTCTTTTAACTTCAGGAACTCTTACAAATATTTTACTCCCATAAATTTGCAAATATTTAGCATCTGGTTTCTTGTTAAAAAATATTTCATAAGGCGTTAGTCTCTTTATGGTGTTTGCTAATACACGGTTTTTCAAGAAAGCAGCTGTTTTAACAGCTTCAGGCCAATAGCACCTGTTAATTTTTGCCTCAGACATTAAACATTTTACATAGGGTGGACAGGGATCAATAATAATACCTCTTTCGCGAGCAAACGTAAAAATTTTTGAATTAATATATTCTTTGCCATTATCACACCTAATTCTTTTAACCTTTTTACTACAAATATTTTCCACCTGATTGATATATTCTGATAAGCATTCAAAAACTTGATCTTTACCTTTGATACAGTAAACTATAATTAATTTGCAATAATCATCTACAATACTCTAGAAATATTTTTCACCATTACTCCCAACAGTACAATGAGGTCCATTTAAATCTGTATGAATTATTTCCAATACATCAGTTACTTTAGTTCTATTGTTTTGAGAAGGTGAGTATGCATCTTATTTTCAATACAAATTGCACGTTTCATAATATTACTTTCTAGGTTTTCAGGAAATTTTTTTATCATATTAGGTTTACGAAGCTTACTTAATGAATTAAAGTTGATATGCCCTAATGTTCTGTGTCATTTTCCTTTGAAAGACATTTTATTATCAGTTTTATTTTTGACCTGGACAATTACATTTGCATTGATTTCATTCTGAACTAAAGAGCACTTCATAAAATACAAATTATTATACTTTTTGGCAATTCCAACTAGCTCATTTTCTTTGTTATAAATTTTGCTAACATCAGCTTCAGAGATAATTTTATTATTTTTAGTAATTTTACTATAGCTCAGGAGATTATTATTCATTTGTTCGACAAAGAAAACATTTTTAATTGTAACAGTTGAAACATTATCATATATAAAGAAATTACATACAACAGTACCTATTTTAGTTGCCTGTGTAGTGTTCGACCAACTCCAAGTTTGACATTATTAGGTGTTTTTAAAATTATAGATTCAGAAAAATATTTGTCATTATTTATTATGTGGTCTGTGCATCCACTATCAAGCACCCAAGTAATCTCATTATTAGCATGAATTTCACTACTTACAGTTTTGTTTACATTTACCATAAAAACACTACTATTGTTGTTCGAGTTGGAATGAGCATATGCATGCCCTCTGCCTCGAAAGGTGCCTCGGGGACCGCCTTGAAAACGACCTCTCTGAAAGTTACCACGAATGCCTGGCCCATAGGTATTGCCATGCCTGCTTTGAAAACTTCCTCGGTATGACCTGTCACTTGAGCTGTTGTAGTTGTTTCGGTTACTACTTGAATCATTAGAACCTGCTCCACAATACTTCTGTGTATGTCCAGAATTACCACACAAATAGCATACACGTTGCTCCCTTGGCTGTTCCTTATGCATTGACTTAGAATTACTGGATGCCATAAATACATTTGACCTTCCTTCATTTAAATTTGATGACTTGTGACCATTTTCCAAAGCTTTCATCTTAATTTTCTGCTTTAAAAATTCACATGTCCTCTCTGTTTCTGGAAGTACATCTATGAGATCACCCATATAACTGTAAGAGCTGGGCAAAGCCTTCAGCATATAGTTAGACTTCTCAACTTCTTTTATAGTAGCACCTGCAGCTTTCAAGTCATTAATGCCCTTCTCCAAAACATTTTAAAAAAACATTTACATCAGGGAAATTTTCTAATTTGATGCTCTCTACTGCACTGCGATATACAATATGTAATGCTGTTGACTGTCTATTATACATTTCATCAAATTTTAGCATTATTTTACGTGCTGATTTAATATCAGATACATATTCTAACTGCCTGTTAGATATAGCACTGTATATATAGTTTACAGCTTTAATTTCCATCAGATACCATGCATCATCTCTGTATTCATCTTATCACGAATGACAACTTCTTCACATTTTTTAAATTCTAAAAACTTACATAGACGTATCTTCCAATTTCCATAATCCGCACCATCAAATATGGGTATAACAATGTCGTCGCATTTCATAAAGGACATCTTAAACGTTTTCCTTTTGCACTTACTATGGGGAAAAATTTTAATTTTGCACCGACCAGACAATACGATCTACTTTACTTTTGAGTCATTCCATGTCAAATCAACACACCCATTTTACCTCACCATCTTAGATTTCGCTGAAATTTGGAATACTCATTGTGGATGCTAAGAAAAATACCAAAATTCAAATAAGGAAAAAGTTTTTGTCAAAATACATATTCATATTTTGACTCAATATTTTTCCAAAGAGTACATAATTTAAAATTTTCAAAATTATTCTACAAATAGTTTGTACTATTGTCAATCACCTGGCCAAATATAAAAATGGGATGGAAATGGCTTCTTTGTTAAAAAAAAGTTTAATTGGCGCTTGTTTTTCTTCAATAGGCTGTTTTGACCAAATTATAATACCTATATACCCTTAAGAATCATATATTTTGAAAATAATTGGCATTTAATACCGTTTAACACTGATATAAATAGATAATTCAATAATCAAAATACTTAACAAAATAAAATATTCAACATAAGATATGAAAAACTGTAAATATCAGTAACCTACTGTTAATCACTTGACAAAATTAAAATATCTGGAATGATGATGCGTTTCATTGTTGAAAGAAATTAATGACATAAGCTCGTTTTTTATTATACGAGCTAGCCTGCATAGCTGAATTTAACTGAATAGACATTAACAATAATTTTTGAACAACTACATACAAAACACAAATTCACACTCATCTGAGGAAAAATTAATTATTGAGTTTTAAGTAGCTTTCCCCTGAAAATAATTTTGTTTTTGGGATTTTGGAGAACAGATTCTTCAATATCGGTTGTACCAATATCTGGCGATGAAGTATCAGCAGCAACAAAAAAATTTTACATTTCATTAATGAGATTTTTTTTCACTTTTGATGTGGCATAATGCTTAGATGCTATTTTTTATCATCAATTGGGGACTCGCCTAGTTCATAAAGTTATACGTTTAGTGCTTGAACAACCACTGAGCTTGAGATACAGTCTGAGTGTATGTTTGGGACTGTTACTTCTGATGCAGAAGAATCTTCATTTTCAGAATTATTATCACCGAGTAGCTCTGTATTTTTCAGCTTGATCACGCCTTGTCTACATTTATCACGTATCATGGAGCCATTAGGTATTTGTGGAAATGATTCCAGCATCCTCACGATATTTCTCTGCTTTTTTTTGTCTCTTATAAAATTATTTGATTTTTTCGAAGGGTTACATAGGTATTGAAGAATATATTCTCAAAAATCCCAAACTTTTTTTTTAGGGATTTTTGTTTTGTATTTAATTATTCAAAAGTTATTGTTAATGCCTATTCTGTTAAATTCAACTAAGCAGGCTAGCTTTTATAATAAAAAAATGAGCATCATGTCATTAATTTCTTTCAAGAATGAAACGCATCATCATCCTGGATATTTTAATTTTGCCAGGTGATTATTATTTATTTATTTAGCTTATGGCATGCCACACACATAGATAACACAGAATTAAAAATTTAGAATACGAGCAAAATAAAATAAAGATGTAAAGTTAACAGTAGGTCACTGATATTTAAAATTTTTCATATCTTATGTTGAATATTAAATTTTGTAGTTTCTTGGAATTATTTTGATTTTTGAATTATCTATTAATATCAGTATTAAATTATATTAAATGCCAATTATTTTCAAAATATATGATTCTTAAGGGTATATAGGTATTATAATTTGGTCAAAACAGCCTATTGAAGGAAAACAAGTGCCAATTAAACTTTCTTTTAACAAAGAAGCCATTTCCATCCCATTTTTATATTTGGCCAGGTGATTGACAATAGTAACAACTATTTGTAGAATAATTTTGAAAATTGTAAATTATGTTTTTTTTGGAAAAATATCGAGTCAAAATATGAATTTGTATTTTGACAAAAACTTTTTCCTTATAACGTTTGGCATATTATATATCACTGGAAAGAGCATAAAGAATGCTGCAAAATGACACCTCTTTCAGCTCTCTAGCTCAACTAGGGCAGCTCCTAGAGCAATTTCAAAAAAGTAACTTTTCGGTTTTTGGCCGAAATTTTGAAAGTTTACGCAGCCATATTTTGGAAACGGTATGCGAAAAAAATTTGAATTTTGGTATTTTTCTTAGTTCCAGCATCCACAATGAGTATTCCAAATTTCACCAAAATCTGAGATGGTGAGGTGAAAATTTAATTAAAAGTGTGTTGATTTGACATGGAACTACCCTTTTCGTAACCACGGACTGCTACCATGTTAAATAAATATTGAAACTCCTTGTTATCAAATATCAAAGTAAAGTTTTATTTTATCCTACAAAGATAATACATTTAACAAAAGATCAAAAGAACATCGAGCACGTGTATATGTCTTAGGTTATATTATAACGACGAACGAGAGCGATGTGGTAACCGTGGTTCATACCGTTATTGAAGTCAGTTCACACAATAACATATCACTAGTGCCATCTGTTGGTCATCCGTAGTAATAACATAACAGAGATAGAGAGAATAAAAATACATATATTTAACAATATATATATATATATATATATATATATATATATATATATATATATATATATATTAATGGGTTTATTCTTGGTACCTACTTCTATATATTTTCTGGGTTTTTTTGGATTTGGCAGTGTAGGTGTTGGTAAGAAATACAAAAATTGGTAATGGTAAATGTAATCCTTAATGTAGACGTTTCGGAGAATGTGTCTCCTTCTTCAGTATTTTAAGAGCTAGACACATTCTCCGAAACGTCTACATTAAGGATTACATTTACCATTACCAATTTTTGTATTTCTTACCAACACCTACACTGCCAAATCCAAAAAAACCCAGAAAATATATATATATATATATATATGTATATATATATTTATATATATAAATATATATATATACATATATATATATATATATATATATATATATATATATATAGCAAAACAAGGAGTGAATTAAAACAAAAAATTGATACAAGGGAAATGGCTATTGTTGTGGAACATATTACGGAGGCTAGAGGAGGAGCTGTTGTTATAAACTGTGAAAAAAGCAAACAAAAGAGAAAATAAAACAAAAAGTTGAAAAAGATCTTGAGAATTATAAAGTAGAATAAGGCTTATGAAAGGACCCTAAAATAATAATCAGAGGGGTGGAAGAAGAATATATAAAAGGATCAGATCTTCTAATATTGGATAGCATTAAAGAGCAAAATGATTTCAACTGAGGAGTTGTTGGTTGTGAAGAAATATGCCCAAACTAGCAAAAGAAATCAGGGCAATATCATCCTCAGTGTGAAGAATGTTTCACTTAAATAAAAAATTTGTAAAGAAGGAATGCTTAACATAGGATGGAGGAGATGCATGGTACAGGAGTTTTTTTCAGTAGTAAGATGCTTTAAATGCGCAAGATACGGTCATATGGCAGCAAAGTGTGAAAATACTTAAACTTGTTTTAAATGTGCTGGACCCCATAAAACGAATGATTGTGAGTCTGAAGTTAGTAAATGTATTAATTGCAGTGAGACTAATAGAAAATTTAAAAAATCCTTGACAGAGGATCATACATGATCCAAATTGTGCATGTTACAGGCGTATAGTAATCTTGGAGGCTAAAAAAAACAAAAATCAAATAGCCATTACAGGAGAAAAAACTTATACTGATGAACATGTTACTGTCGAGAATGTTGCTCATTTGTTGTACTCTAATAAGATTTACATTAGTACTTGTAATTTTAAAAATGAGGTATCTGAGCGAAATCAGCTTAAATTAAGTCATCCAAACCTAAGGTCAATTGGAAACTTAACAGATAAAGTAAATATTTTATTGCAATCTGAAAATCCTCATATTTTCTGTGTAACTGAACATTGGAAAAACAAAGTATGCCTAAATAACTTTACATTTCAAGGATATAAGTTAGTAACTAGTTTCTGCAGAGAAGGAGGATATGGAGGATGCGCATTATATACGTTGGAACATTTTGGGAGTAAAGAAGTTAGTGATATTAAAAACTTTGCCGTTGAGAATCATATTGAATGCTTGGGATTAGAATTTAGTAGAAATGCAACTAAGATAATATGCATTGTGTTGTATAAGCCTCCTAAAGGTAGTTTTGATGTTTTCTGGATGGTTTGATGAGAATTTTGCAGGCTATTGTTGATGGGGGAGACATAGTCTTCATTATGGGTGATGTAAACACAGAACTCATTGATCAAAATACAAATGCAGTAAAGCTAACTTCGTTACTGAATTCTTATAATGTTCATCAAATTATAGAAAGAAGACGGCACCACAACTGCTGATCTTCGTGAAAGCCTAGAGTTGCTTATGCAAACTCACTTCCCTAATTCCGTGGTCACAAAAGGGAAGGAATGGCCAACTGAAATAGAACCTTCAGACTTGGAGTGGCAGCAAGCCAACCAAATAGTTACTGAAGACAGAATAGGCTGGGCAATACAGACCTTCTCACCCTTCAAATCACCAGGCATTGACGGCATTTACTGAATTTACTCTGCCTTGCTACAGTGGGGCCTGGGCGAATTAATGCCGCACCTGATGAGGATGTTCAGGACGTGCTTGGCGCGCCGGTACATACCACAGCCTTGGAGGGATGTGAGGGTGGTATTTATTCCTAAGACAGGTAGAATGGATTAAATCACACCCAAAGCATATCGACCAATTAGTCTGACCTCGTTTCTGCTTAGAACAATGGAGAGACTATGCGAACGATACCTAAGGGACGCTATTTTGAAAACACAACCACTGCATCCCAACCAGCACGCATATACCCTAGGCAGATCCACCGACACAGCCCTCCATCTGGTTGCTGGTCGGATTGAGAAATCTTTGGACAACAAAGAGTCCACCCTGGGGGTGTTCATAGACATCGAGGGTGCCTTTGACAAAACCACCTTCCCCAAAATTGAATCCGCACTGGCAGTCAGAGGTGTTCCCCAGACTGTCAGTGGCTGGATCTCAAACATGCTCTCAAAAAGAGCTGTTAGAATCAGTGTAGACAACATCGTCGTCAGGGGAATGGTCGCGAGAGGCTGCCCGCAGGGGGGTGTCCTATCTCCGCTGCTATGGAACCTAGTTCTCGACAGCCTCTTGCGCCGCCTCTGCGATGAAGAACTCTACTCAATTGCATATGCAGATGACTTAACGATACTGCTAAGTGGAAAATTTGAAGGAATTCTGTGCGACAGAATGCAGGGAGCCCTAAGAATAATCGAAAGATGGTGCGAAGAGAACTCTCTATCAATCAACCCCAGAAAGAAGGAGATGGTTCTCTTCACAAAGACCAGGAAACTGGGGCCATTAAAAGCACCTGTTCTCCTAAACACAGAATTAAGTTTCATGTCAGAGGTCAAATATCTGGGAGTGACCTTCGACGCCAAACTCACTTGGAATCTTCACCTGGAGCGAATACTAAAAAAGGCACACATCTCCTACGGACAGTGCCGCAGGATCATGGGGAAAACCTGGGGACTGAAACCCAGTGTGGTCATGTGGATATACACTGCCATCGTGAGACCGATGATAGCCTATGGAGCCGTCGTCTGGTGGCCTAAAAACCAACAGGCAACAGCAAAACTCAAGCTTGGGCAGATACAAAGGACCGCGTGTCTAAGTGTGACCGGAGCTATGCGAACAACACCAACTAGGGCAATAGAGGTGATGCTATGCCTGCCACCTTTGAATATTTATCTATAAGAAGTGGCCTTGGCAACTATGGTACGCCTTGAGACTATTGGTATAAAGCCCGAAGTAGGATGTGGGGAGACTAGACGTCGCCTGTGGCTTGAGGTTACTAACACGATGCCTCTGCTAAAGGTTAATGCAGACAGCATTCCCCTGCGATTTGTTTTTGATAAACCCTACTCAATACACACAAGCAGTGGAAATGAGACCTCCGATGAAGGAACGATCAATATTTTCACGGACGGATCAAAGCAAGAAAAAGGAGCAGGCTGTGGAATATATTCGAGACACCTGCGATTTCAACTTAAGTGGACCATGGACAAATGTGCCAACCATAGTTCAGACAGAGCTAACGGGCATAACCATAGCTGCGAACGAGATTACTCGTAGGAACATAACGAACAAAACCATTAAAATCTACACAGATAGTAAACAATAGTTACTGGCCCTGAAGAATCATAAAATAACTTCACAGTCACTATGGGAATGCCATCAAGCACTTGCGGGTGCATACAAACCAAATTATGGTGTGCTGGGTTAAAGGCCATTCGAGATGCAATGACAACAAAAAAGCTGACGAATTGGCAAGAAAAGCAGCCGGCCTGAACATATTCGGTCGTGGCTCTTCCAGCCTACTACCGCTGACAGCAAAGTCACAAATGATGAAAGAGAACACCCATCAAAAATTCAAAATCCTATGGGATGAAACAACCACCTGCAGACTTGCCAGGGAACTTTTAAATTATCCCAATAAAGATGAAGCAATGACTTACCTAGCGATGCCCAGAGGAAAACTACGCAATGTCGTGGGAATTTTAACGGGACACTGCCAACTTCGAAAGCCCTTATTTAATATGGGATTAAGCGACACACCTCTCTGCAGAGGCTGTGAACAGGAAGACGAGACGGTACAACATGTTCTCTGTGAATGCCCCGCTGTCTTGTCACTCCGAGAATCCATTCTGGGTGAAAGGTGGCCAATTTTAGCCACCTTGAGGGAAATCCCCCTAGGTGCAATCATCCTCTTTTTCAAACGACTGGGATGGTTGGGAGCCTATGCTGGTGATGTTTCCCGGGGAGGATGCACAAAGGGTCCAATGCGGCCTAAGTGCTGTGATCTCGACTGCACTCCCAAAAATACAGAATACAGAATATTTTTACCATAATACAAGGATAACTGGGGATGGTGGCTCTTGCATTGACAATATTTATACGAATTATGAAGGTCAATTTGTGGCAGGTGTCTTTGAATATCATGTGTCAGAACATGCAGGCCAAAGGATTGCTTTTAATATTCTAGGACATGAACCATTGAAACCATGCAAAAGAGATGCTACTCTGAAGAAAAATAAAACTTTTCTTAGAAAAACTGGATCGGGCTGAATGGAAAGAGGTTTATGATATTGATAACAAAAAAGTAAATCATCAATTCAATACTTTCCTGATAATATATCTAAGCATTTTTGATGATTGCTTCCGCTTAGAAAGATATATCCACGTAAAAGTAAATAAAACAAAATGATGTATGATGAAACTGTACAAAGACAGAAAGGTATTTTGGATGTTTTACTTACACTTAGCAGAGTAAACCTAAGATTTAAAAAAGGCTATGATGCAGCTAAGAAAAGGTATGAAATGCTATTAATAAACTGCCGAACAAAATTCTATCAACAAAAAATTAAAGCATCTGATGATAAAAATAGGGCATTACGGAGTGTACTGCAAACGATAAATAATACTAAGCAAAAAACTAATGAAATAAAAATAAACAAAGATCCATATCAATTAGCAAATGAAATGAATGATTTATTAATGCAGCAAAAAACATAAGGGAACAAATTACACATATTGATCCAATTAAAATAAGAATGTCCAATGATAGAACAATATCTTTGCTACCAACAACAGTTGCTGAAATTCAACAAATAATAAAAAAACTTAAAAATAAATATAGTGCTGCGATAGACGAAATATCAAATAATATTGTCAAGTTGAGTGCTGATAAAATATCTGAACCATTGTGCCACATAGTTAATAACTCAATTAAATATAATATTTTTCCAGAACATATGAAGATAGCTCTCGTAAAGCCTGTCTATAAAAAAAAAGGAAACGAAAGATGTAGATAATTATCGACCCATTAGCCTGTTGCCATCTTTCTCAAACATATTGGAAACTGTAATGGGTAACAGAATAATGAAATTTTTTATTGAATGTGAGTTAATTAATAGTAATCAACATGGTTATCTACGAGGTCGATCCACACAGACTGCAATATTTCGGTATATGAAAGATATATTGGATACTTTGGAGGCTGGAGACTTGGCTTTGGGTTTGCTCTTGGATTTGTCAAAAGCCTATGATTGTCTGGATTTAGAGATTCTATTTAATAAACTGGAGAGCTATGGTATCAGGGGACATGCATTATTATGGGTCAAATCCTACTTTACTGGTCGTAAACAAATGGTTTCTGTTTTTAAAGATGGTAATGAGGTTAAGTCAAATTGTAGATATGTAGACTTGGGCAGCATAGCAGGCCCATCATTTTTTCTAATCTATATTAACGATATTGTGGATGTGATAGTTGATTCAACAGTAGCGATAACCAATTATGCAGATGATACCAGCATGTTGGTGAGAGCACAATTGTATCCAGACCTTATAAACTTTCATACTTTTTCATACTCAGCATTATTGAGAAAACATAATAAGCGATACGCCCCCTACCGGTGTCGAATATTACTAGAGCATGGGAGATAGATTGCTTTGTTTACATCTGTTTACGTGTATTTTATATGAGAAGTTGTTGAGTTTTAATTGTATTTTGGATCGTTTAAAAACGTTCAGAAGAGATGAATCACTATTGGTGTGTATTCTATTGTTCATCTTGGGCAAAAAAACCGAATATAGCTTACATACCTTTCCGAAAGCTGGACAATTAAAAGTTGCATTCCAAACAAAGTTGGGAAACAAGGAAATGATGGACAGAAGAAAGGTGTGGATTCATAAGTTGAAGATTGAAGAAAGAGAGTTGTTCTTTACAGTTTACTGAGAATAATTATTTTCCCTGCAGTAAGTTTGTGGATTTTTCCATATAGAATTATACCAACTAATGATGTGCAATTTTTAGCTAACCGAAAACGTAGAGTTTTTGAAGTTCAATGCTATTCCAACGAAAAATCTTCCACTTTTATCGGAATCTGAACCTGGGCCATCATCCAGAGATTCTAGATTATTGTATTTTCTTTCATGTAACAACCAGAGATACTATTAAAATAATAATAACAAATGATCTTTATTTGCACAACCAAAATAACAGTTTATCATAACATCAAGAATATGAAATAAATCTTGACTCTATAGCTAGGTAAAAACTAAAATATTCAATTATATAATCAGGAAAACAGAGATTCTATCAAAAAAACCAGACTCTCAGAAGTCCACCGTACTTTTAGGATAGCTGTTATACCTACGTCAGGAAAATTCAAAAAATATAATAACTTATTACGTTCAAACCATTCAAGCAGAGTATTCATATTAATTCTTCTTTTATTTCATGTTGTTTCTTTCAGTTTTGCTGGTAAGTACTTAGTTTTGTCCATTATACTCAAAAATTCTTCAGTTCGTAATGAAAGTAGACATGTCAGAGATGTCTTCTTGAAACTTTTGAAAGTTTTTTTATTTTTTAAATAAATAGGTGTTCTATCATACAGCCTTTTCATGAGGTATACATAGTTCCTTCAGCCAATTAATTTATTCGTCCTCTACTTTATTTTATTATTGATTTTCATGTTAAATGATAAAAACTCAGTGTAAATTTCAACTTGATGTAGGTAGGTTATCTACTGTTGAATATATAATATTGTCCTCAATCGAAACACAATGAACCATTAGAAAATACGAATTCCAAAAAAACACAAATTACGAAGCTAAACGTTAGAAAACTCAAAATGAAATGAGCGTAAATACCATTACCAATCAATGTAAACAAACAGCTAATCTCCCATGCTCTAGTACCGATATTAGCCGTTCCGGCGCTACGATCTTAATTTCGTACGCCAATAGGCACAATACTCCAGATACCATAACCTTAATGGGTAACCAAATTCTTGGGTCTTGGGTCAATTCTACCAAATTTTTGGGTCTGCATATGGACGAATATTTATCTTGGAAAAAACATAAAATAGAATTGAGTGAAAATTTGAATAAAGTATGCTATGGACTGAGAGTTACATCAAAATATTCAAATTTCAGTTTTTTAAAGCCAGTTTACCATGCTACATTTGAAGCTAAATTTAGGTATAGATTAATATTTTATGGAGCATCCAACCTAAATTCAATCTTCATAATACAAAAAAGAGTTTTGAGAATCATTCTAAAACTGTCATACTTAGAAAATTGTGGTCATTTAAAAAAAACACAAAACTTTAACTGTTTATGCTGTTTATATCCAGGAATGTTTATTGTACTTATTTAGAAATAGAGAATTATTCGAAAACTGCAAAAATAAAAAACTCTAACGCAGCGAGCTGCATCAGAAAAGCAGGTTTTCAAAACGTGTCCAGTTTAAAAAACCTATTCATTCAATTATGATTGTTGTTCCAAATCAAAAAAACAAAAATTGCTCCCTCTCGTGTAAACAATATGTATTTCCCCCTCCGGGGGGTCAAACCCCCCCACCAATTTATATCGAAATAAATACCATCCAAGATATCATACGAAACTATCTACATACAAAGTTTCAACCCTATGGTCCAAAATTGCGCCTTCTATCGCGTGAACAAGATTTATTTCCTCTCCTGGGGGTCGAACCCCCAATCAATTCCAGCAAAACCAATTCCTACCAAAACCAATCCCATCCAATATATCATACGAAACTACATACTCACAAACTTTCAATCCTATTGCTCCAAAATTACGCCCTTTATCATGTAAACATTATTTAATACTTCCCGCAGGGGGTCAACCTCCCCAACCAATTTGAACCAAAACCAATACCATCCAAGATATCTCTCGAAAATACCTGCACACAATTTTTCAACCCTATTACTCCAAAATTGCGAGCTTTATCGAGTAAACAATATTTATTTCCTCCCCCAGGGGGTTAACCCCCATTGAATTCAAACCAAAACCAATCCCATCCAAGATATCATACGAAACTATCTATTTACAAACTTTCAACCCTATTTCTTCAAAATTGCGCCCTTTATCGTGTAAACAAGATTTACTTTCCCTCAGGGGGATCAACCCCCCAGCCAATTCTAACCAAAAACAATCCCATCCAAGATATCATACGAAACTACCTATTTACAAAGTTTTAACCCTATGGCTTCAAAATTACGCCCTTTATCGTGTAAACAACGCTAAAATACATAAGCTTATACATATGAACATATATATATATATATATATATATATATATATATATATATATATATATATATATATATATATATATATATATATATATATATATATATATATATATATATATATATATATATATATATATATATATATATATATATATATATATATATATATATATATATATATATATATATATATATATATATATATATATATATATATATATATATATATATATATATATATATATATAAATATATATATATATATATATATATATATAATATATATATATTTATATATATATATATATATATATATATATATATATATATATATATATATATATATATATATATATATATATATATATATATATATATATATATATAATATATATATATATATATATATATATATATATATAAAATATATATATATATATATATATATATATATATATATATATATATATATATATATATATATATATATATATATATATAATATATATGAAATTGAGTTTTTGGTGCCAGCATCATAAAAAGTCATGAAACGAAAACTATCTTGCTCCTAGGTCCAACTTTGCTAATCGCACCCATTTTATTAAGGAGGTTTTCAAAGGGGAATATATAATTGCACTTTTGACAAATTCTTCTGACTTTGTGCCTACAAACTATAAAATTGCAGATTTGCACTCTGCATAAGTTATATCTTCACTTTAAGTTTAATACCTATAAAAAGATACAAACGCACTTCGGATTTGGTACATTTTGACTTTTAACCTTACCCATAATAAAATGATACAATCGCACTTTGGAATAGGTACATTTCAACCTAAGACCTACCCACTATAAAATAACAGAATCGCACTTTGGATTGGGTCTGAATTTGGAACACCTAGTAAACATTAAGATAAGTACACTTTTATATATTGTGTGTAATTTTATTAACAAAATGAACATATTTTTTTGAAGAAAATGAACAAGTATTGTCATTGTTACATAATTATATATTATGTGTGATCAAAAGAATATGGCAAAACGAATAGCCTTCGCTATGGCTGGCCGTCCTCTCTTCCTTTTGTGGTCGAGAGGTACACTTTTCGCTTCGAAAGGCACCTTTGCTTGTTTCATAATGACTAACAAACCTAGAGAATGTTTGCATACGTACTGTTTCAAAAGACTTGAGCAAGTGCACCGAGACGTCACTTTATCGTTTTCAGAATACAACGTTATTTTTACTATCTCCTGAGATTTACAAAAAGTATCAAAACATTTCCATTTCAAATGGATATCCAGATTTGCACATCTTCTTGGGTTCAAACTTTTGTAGCAGTTCTTGCTTTTGTATAAAAAATTGTTTTTTATCTTCATTTTCTTCAAACAATTTCGATTTGAATTTAACCCACTGATAAGCATCTGTGAAAATTTTGGTTGTTTATTTTATAATTATTGCAGACGGTTTGTTTTTGGGATTTTGTGAATTGCGACCATTTTTCAACCAGAGAAACTTTCGAAACTTCCAGAAACTGACCCACAGGAAGTCTTTCTCTCAGCATGTGTTCCTTTGACGGAATTTGTTGATTGCAGTTCATAACTGGTGCTTGGAAATTGATCACTTGCATCTTCGTACCAAAATTGATTTTCTCCTAGCCACGTCTTTTCGAAGTACTTAATTTAAAAAGTCCTTTAAACTTTGATTAGAGTTACCATCACCCGCATCATGCCATTTTTTCAGAAATAGGCTTAAAGCTGCTGTAAAAGTCTCAAAAGTTGTAGGGTATGAATATCTCGAAAAAATTATTTTTCTTCTTTTATATTCCGGGTTTTACCTCAATGTTTTTTTTTGCCGTCGTTATAGAGCTGACGCACTAACAACTTTGCTGACGATGAAAGCCCCTTACTGTTGGCTACATGATTGGCATGACCTTCTACTGTCTCCTAACTCTACTTTGGACAAACCAACTACAAAATGGCAGATTCTCACTTTGACTTAGGTACCTGTTAACGGTCGTTTGTGGCCGCCAAACTTTCTTCTTCGCGGGTTTGTTATTATTCATTGCACATACTTACGTTTCAAAGTGCTATGTGTCGTTTTATAGTGCAAACCGTATTTATAGAGCGTTATACAATATTTTGAAGCGGATTAGGTTTCTTCAAAGTCAAAAATTATTACAATAAGTTATGGCTATTACTTTCATGTTGTAACATATTTTATATGGAGTTAATGTTATTTTCTCAAAGAGCATTTTGTCTATCAAATGTGGCATATATTATTTTTTGTGTATTACCTTCACTGAAAGTTTGAAATATTTTTTATATGTTTATTCATTTCCTTTTAAAGCGATTTTATTCGTTTTTAAAGTGAGTGTAATTCCAACCCGTTTTCAAAGTGAAAACCTGATAAAAACAGTTCTATAATACCAGATCACTGAATTATATATATATATATATATATATATATATATATATATATATATATATATATATATATATATATATATATATATCCACAACATAGACTACCTATGACAGAAAAAAATTGCTTCTATGTTATGATAAAATATAATAAATTACCAGATTCAATTAAACGAACGAATAACTTCAAAACAAATAAAAAACTGATACATGATATACTTATGAAGTTAAAACCCAATAGTGTATATGCTGGCAAACTTGTAATATTGCAATGTTACCGTTGTATTGGGATGACTTGGAAATAAAGAACTATTATTATTATTATAATTATTATTATATATATATATATATATATATATATATATATATATATATATATATATATATTATAATTGTATTAATTATATATATATTATATATATATATATATTGTATATCTAATGTATATATATATATATATATATATATATATATATATATATATATATATATATATATATATATATATATATATATATATATATATATATATATATATATATATATATATTTATATATATATATATATATCTATATATATATATATACTTATTTATATATATATATATATATATTTATATATATATATATATATATATATATATATATATATATCCGTTTACGTTTCTAATAGTCTTTGATTTAAAGTTTTTAATTGATCATAAGGGTAAAACGACTAATTTGTTGGATGAATTAAAATAAAACTCATTATTTTTTGCCAAGCTTTCGAATTTAATTTAATTCTTCTTCAGTGCTTCTGGAAGTACAACATACAGTTTTTATCTAATAAAGTACAGTTTTTATATTAATTTCTTACCAAATTTTGAGGTTATTTGTAGGATTTCTGCCAGGCTCAAAACAGATTTCGTTTTTTAATTTAAAGTAATTAAGTTCGGACATCACATGTATTTTTGTTAGTATTTAACTTTATTTATGAATACTTAAGGTTAATCAGCAATTATCTCAATTTGATATTTTTCTTCCTTCATTTAATTTGACATCTACTTTTTTTCATTCTTGTACTCTGTGTTCTCTA
Source organism: Cynegetis impunctata (assembly GCA_030704885.1). Lineage (NCBI taxonomy): Eukaryota > Metazoa > Arthropoda > Insecta > Coleoptera > Coccinellidae > Cynegetis > Cynegetis impunctata. The sequence continues at coordinate 35,193 of JARQZK010000961.1, read as the reverse complement.
TTCATCGATCGGTCCATCATAGAATCTTGAGTTTTCTTTCGATTTTTCCAATAGGTATTTATATATGGAACAAAGATTTTTGGTGTCTGTTTTTTTTTGTGTATGGAGTTTCCTTGTTTATTAATTTCAATCATTTCCAAGATTAATCTTTGATGGTAATTTCGTTCAACTTGTAACACGTTACAGTCTTCATAATTCATCCTGTGATCTAAATTGAACGCATGTGTGGCCAGTGCACATCTTTCGTGATGTTTTCTGGTGTCTGACTTATGCAACGTCAACCTGCTCTTTAACCATTGCGATGTTTGACCTATGTATCTCCCTTCACAATCAACACACTTTATTTCATACACCACATTGCTTTTTAGTGTTTTCGGAATTGGATCTTTTAATTTTTTATATAAATTCCTTACAGTTACCTGATTATGTACAGCGATTTTAACATTCTCATGACTAAATATATTTTTAAGTTTATTTGTCAATCCATTGATGTTTGGATATGAAGCATAATGTATAAGATCTGATGTATTAGCATTTCTTTCACTTTGATTTTCTGTTTCCTGGCTGGAGAACAACAATTTCTTTAACATTCCGTTTGGATAACCATTTTCTTTGAATATTGATAATAAACTCTCAATTCCTTCTTTAACATATGATTCGTGACATATCCTGTTTATTCTTTGTTTCATTTGTTTTAGTATATTTATTTTCGTGTTTATATTATGATTTGAGTTGTAGTGTATCATTTTGTTAGAATTTGTTTCTTTTCTATACCATTTCAACTTTATTGTGTTATTATGTCTTTTAGCTTTTGTATCCAAGAATGGTACACTTTGTTCGTTGTCTTCTACTTCCAAGGTGAATTGTAGACTTTCAGAGTAGGAATTGAAACAGTTTAATGTGGTTTGTGTTTCTTCTTTTGGTACAGCCAAAAATATGTCATCTACAAACTTTTTGAGAATAGGGATAATAAATGGTAATTTGTTCACACATATTTTAACTACATAGTCCATAACATATTGTGCCAGTCTTGGACTCAGTTTAGAACCCATTGCACATCCGAATATTTGCATGTAATATTCTCCCTGGAAAACGCAGTAGTTATTCTCCAATAAAAACAGGATTATTTCCAGGAATAGTTTTTTATCAACTTTGGTGTGTTGTTTTATTTCTTTCCATTTTTGTTCTATAGCTTCAATGATGATCTTCTTTCTAAATTCCCGAACAAATTAACAACATCAAGAGAAATCAACGTGTAGTTCTCAGGTAATCTGAAATTATTTATCGTTGTTGCGAAGTGGAAACTGTATTTGACGTAGTATTCATTTTCTTCATCATATGCAGCTTTTAGAATATCTGCCACAAATGTGGATAAGGTTTTCATGGGGCTGTTTAGACTAGATATTATCGGTCTCATGGGGTAACCATCTTTATGGACTTTGGGATTGCCACCAAGAATATATGCATATTACAATACAAAGTACAATGAAAAGATGAAATCTATCCTAGATTCGAGACTTCAAGAAAATACCTAGAGATCCCACACAATCAATACAAACGAAGTGTAATAGATATATAGACAGCCTTGAAAACCTGAAATATATAACAAAAGAACAAGCAAAACAAATTAAAACATATAATGCAGTGCCACCAAGAATATATGGGAATCCCAAAGTCCATAAAGATGGTTACCCCATGAGACCGATAATATCTAGTCTAAACAGCCCCATGAACACCTTATCCAAATTTGTGGCAGATATTCTAAAAGCTGCATATGATGAAGAAAATGAATACTACGTCAAAGACAGTTTCCACTTCGCAACAACGATAAATAATTTCAGATTACCTGAGAACTACACGTTGATTTCTCTTGATGTTGTTAATTTGTTCGGGAATTTGGACAAGAAGATCATCATTGAAGCTATAGAACAAAAATGGGGAAAAATAAAACAACACACCAAAGTTGATAAAAAACTATTCCTGGAAATAATCCTGTTTTTATTGGAGAATAACTACTGCGTTTTCCAGGGAGAATATTACATGCAAATATTCGGATGTGCAATGGGTTCTAAACTGAGTCCAAGACTGGCACAATATGTTATGGACTATGTAGTTAAAATATGTGTGAACAAATTACCATTTATTATCCCTATTCTCAAAAAGTTTGTAGATGACATATTTTTGGCTGTACCAAAAGAAGAAACACTAACCACATTAAACTGTTTCAATTCCTACTCTGAAAGTCTACAATTCACCTTGGAAGTAGAAGACAACGAACAAAGTGTACCATTCTTGGATACAAAAGCTAAAAGACATAATAACACAATAAAGTTGAAATGGTATAGAAAAGAAACAAATTCTAACAAAATGATACACTACAACTCAAAACATAATATAAACACGAAAATAAATATAATAAAACAAATGAAACAAAGAATAAACAGGATATGTCACGAATCATATGTTAAAGAAGGAATTGAGAGTTTATTATTAATATTCAAAGAAAATGGTTATCCAAACGGAATGTTAAAGAAATTGTTGTTCTCCAGCCATGAAACAGAAAATCAAAGTGAAAGAAATGCTAATACATCAGATCTTATACATTATACTTCATATCCCAACATCAATGGATTGACAAATAAACTAAAAAATATATTTAGACATGATAATGTTAAAATCGCTGTACATAATCAGGTAACTGTAAGGAATTTATATAAAAAATTAAAAGATCCAATTCCGAAAACACTAAAAAGCAATGTGGTGTATGAAATAAAGTGTGTTGATTGTGAAGGGAGATACATAGGTCAAACATCGCAATGGTTAAAGAGCAGGTTGACGTTGCATAAGTCAGACACCAGAAAACATCTCGAAAGATGTGCACTGGCCACACATGCGTTCAATTTAGATCACAGGATGAATTATGAAGACTGTAACGTGTTACAAGTTGAACGAAATTACCATCAAAGATTAATCTTGGAAATGATCGAAATTAATAAACAAGGAAACTCCATACACAAAAAAAAACAGACACCAAAAATCTTAGTTCCACATATAAATACCTATTGGAAAAATCGAAAGAAAACTCAAGATTCTATGATGGACCGATCGATGAATAGAGAACACAGAGTACAAGAATGAAAAAAAGTAGATGTCAAATTAAATGAAGGAAGAAAAATATCAAATTGAGATAATTGCTGATTAACCTTAAGTATTCATAAATAAAGTTAAATACTAACAAAAATACATGTGATGTCCGAACTTAATTACTTTAAATTAAAAAACGAAATCTGTTTTGAGCCTGGCAGAAATCCTACAAATAACCTCAAAATTTAGTAAGAAATTAATATAAAAACTGTACTTTATTAGATAAAAACTGTATGTTGTACTTCCAGAAGCCCTGAAGAAGAATTAAATTAAATTCGAAAGCTTGGCAAAAAATAATGAGTTTTACTTAAATTCATCCAACAAATTAGTCGTTTTACCCTTATGATCAATTAAAAACTATATATATATATATATATATATATATATATATATATATATATATATATATATATATATATATATATATATGTATATATATATATATATATATATATATATATATATATATATATATATATATATATATATATATATATATATATATGTATGTATATATATATATATATATATATTGCACTTGAAAACTATAACCCATAAGTCATCTCCCTAGTTTTTCTAGGATATTTGAAAAAGCAATGTCGGCAAGGCTTGTAGAATTTTGCATGAAAAATAGAATATTTAGTGAATCACAACATGGATACCTTGGGGGTATGTCTCCGATCACGGTCATTTTTCAATTCACTAATGAAATAAAAATACTGGAGAACGATAGGCTAGGTTTAGGCTTTTTTATAGATTAATCAAGAGCATATGATTGTCTCAATCATGGTTATCTTCTTCAAAAACTTGAAAAAATGGGCGTTCGTATAGAGGTGAAAAAGTGGTTTGAATCCTACCTCGGAGGTCGCCATCAAAAAGTTGTTAGAGTTGAAGGTGTGTTGTCTGAATCACACTTCACAAAGGTTAAAACAGGAGTACCTCAGGGTAGTGCACTGGGCCCGATATTATTCATTCTATATGTAAATGATCTGTGTATTGATGGAACTCCTGTTAATTATCATTACTTGTTTTGTGGATGATACAAACGTATTATTGGAAGGTGAGACGTTTTCGGTTCTCGGAGAGAAAGCTGATGAAATTAACAATAATAAAGAATTGGCTCTACTCCAATAAACTTAAAATAAATGAAGACAAAGCTGCAGCCTTTATTTTCAGTAATGATAAATTACGTCGAGATCTGGAAGACACCTTGCAGCTCGGAAATAGAAATGTTGTAATAGAAAAATCAACAAAATTTTTGGGTCTATATGTTGATAGATTTTTGAAATGGTATGACCACATTGAGTACTTATCAATGAAACTTAGTAAGATCAGTTTCGGCATTAGAATATTGTCAAAGTATATTGGTGAAATAGAAATAAGGATAGTATATTTCGCAAATGCTGAGTCGATTATGAGGTATGGAATAATTTTCTGAGGTTCAGCGGTAGATGAAATTTTCAAAGTTCAAAAAAAGATTGTTAGGATTATGTATCATATGTCATTTAGAGAGCCTTGCGGAGGAGTGTTCAAAAAGAAAAGAATTTTAACTCTGTATGCTTTATATATATTTGAGTGTTTGGTATTTTTTTCAAACTCAGGGAAAATTTTGAGGTACATACATCATAATTATAGAACTAGATCAGAAAATCTGCACTTTCCTATTAACAGATTATCATTGACGGAAAAACATCCATTTTACATGTGCATAAAATTGTTCAATGCACCTCCAAATAATTTAAGAATTTCATATAGCCTGAATGTTTTCAAAGAAAAAACTGAAAAACTGTCTTATAAATATTGAACCATATTCGCTGAGCGAATACTTTGAAGCTGCTAAACTTATGTAGTTATATTTTTTGTGACGTCTATTTCATTTGATCTTTGTTAACATGGGGATTCCTTGAAATAAAGTTATTATTATTATCATTATGTATATATATATATATATATATATATATATATATATATATATATATATATAGAATAATATATATATATATATATATATATATATATATATATATATATATATATATATATATATATATATATATATATATATAAAGAGGTATGCAAACTAGCGGTCGCACAGTCCACCGTGCTACAAAAAAACAACGCGACTAAAAATTAAATCAATGAAAAATATTGGAAAAACTGATTTCAGTCATACTACTGCATCATGCAATAGAGGTTTCAGTGCGATAAACAACATCGAAACAACTTACCACTCACGCCAGAATCCTGAAAATAAGTACTAATAACCTCATGAACATTAATGTAAAAGGGGTTACAGTTACTGAGTTTGACCCCACCCCTGCTATAAATCATTGGTTCACGAAACCTATGAAACACCCACGATGAAACGTGAGAGAAGTTTGGCGACAGCAAATTTTTATTGGTGCCACTAACTATTTGTACCTTATTTGCACCCCTGTACCTAAATAAATATATATATATATATATATATAAATATATATATATATATATATATATATATATATATATATATATATATATATATATATTTTTATATATATATATATAAATATATATATATATTTATATATATATATATATATATATATATATATATATATATATATATATATATATATATATATATATATATATATATATATATATATATATATATATATATATATATATAATTTCATAATTGTGAATAGTACTGCTCTCGTCTTTGTTGGCTACAGTTAGGATGTGGTTTTTAACTTGGTTCTTATATTCCCCATTTGTTCACTAATAATTGTTGGAACTATATATACTAGATCAGTGGTTCTTAACCTTTTCATAATGAGGGACCATTTAAATAAATTTGCCTTTGTCACGGACCACCAACTTTTTGAAAGAAATATTACCTTCAAAAAGTTGAAAGAAATAAACGGATGTTCTATCTATTAATAAATGAAACACTGATAATGTTTTATTTCAATGAGATTTTTATGACTGGATAGTCTTAACTAACTTTTGAATCCTTGGTCCAGTGCTACTGAAAGCCAAACACATGTCGGCAAGATTTCGGTGGTTGTTTTTCATTATCAAAGCGTCGAGAACCCCTGCTCACATAAATATGTTGATGAAAGTAAAGTCAAATAACGTATATCTTGAATCTTTGGGAGAGAAATCTTCAAGATTATTTTTTGCTTCGAATATATGTTTGTCTTGTTGCATTATCATTAATTTTTCTTCAATTACATCAAGAACCTCAAAACTCTGAGAATGAAAGGATTTCGAACCAGTTTCTGAATACCTGTTATCCTCGCAGTCCGGAAAATAATGACTGAATTCACTTTTCAAATTTGATAAACGCATTGATTTTACCTTCATATTCAAATATATTGCCAATGCCGTGAAACTTTAAACTTTCTGACTTTTGGAGTTGGATTTATTTATTTGTTCAATTTATTTATTTGAGCAAAAAATCAACTGAATAATACTGGTCATACAAGCATCACGCACAATACTACTTGGCAGACATATTGAATAGAAATTATGAAAATACGTTAATACTCGTATTTCTGAAAATCATACAAATGTACTTGAAAGTGTAAGATATCTATAGTCCGCTAATGACTCCACGCGATCCAATCATTAAACCGAATAAAAAAATAATTAAATAAATAAGCTTGGGAAAGCTTATTTGATATTTGGACTATCAGAACTGTTTCAGCAATTTTTTGTTATCCTTAAGAGATAAAAATATTTTCACTTCATTCAGTTCATACAATCTTGAAAGCATATTTCCTTTGGAAAGCCAATACTCCTCTGTGTGGAAAAGAAGACTAAAGTGTCCAGAATTCATATCAGAGCATAATTCTTGATGGTATTCAGAGCAGTGCTTTTGATGAAGTTAACATTTTTTATAGCTGTTTTCAACGCAATAGTCAAGCATTCTGGTAGGGTTTTGGCAGCCAATACTTGGCGACGAATAACGTTGATGACAATGAGTTGATCTTGCAGATGATTATTCATTTTTATCAATGCAGCAAGACCAGAGCGGGAACCAAGCATAACTGGAGCACCATCCGTACAAATACCCTTTTGAAGACGATATTCCTCAAAATATAGAACTTCATCCATAACATCAACACCTTGCGTCGTTTCCAGTCATTTGGAAAACAGTTACTTTTCCTTTAGTGCTTTATTGTCATGCAGAATTCGAGCAAATACAAGTAATTTGACAGAATTGTGAAACGTCCTCAGATTCATCACATTGCATTGCAAAACAAGGACTGCATATATTGAAAAGATAAGTAGAGTGTAGTGGGCTGAAATGTCCGAACGCGACTTATTCAATTATATGAATTATTCAACATTTTTAGGATGGCTTCGCGGACCACCTAGGGTGCTTCCAGGGACCACCAGTGGTCCGCGGACCACCGGTTAAGAACCACTGTACTAGATTATTGAACTGTATTCATCACAAGTATTAGATGACCAAACTAACATTATACCCATTTTACAAGTATTACAGATTGAACAGGGTAAATATATACAGTGTAATCAAGGAAAATCTTAAGTGTAATACATCTTTTAACTTCGTGAATCAACAACATGACTATAATACATGTACCCACTCAAATATCTTTTTGGAACCAGTGAGAACAAATATTGGCTTCAGGAACCCCATAACACAAAGCATGGAAACCTATAACTCCTTACCAAAGAACATCACAGACAGTGCAAATATTAATTTATTTAAAAGGAGAATCAGAAAGGCGTACACTGATGAAAAATGAAGAAGAAAATATATTAATAGACTCTGTTCAGTACAGTCCATTCGCGCATTGTGTTTTATTTTATTTATTTATTTTATATGTTTTTTTCATTTTTGTATCAAGGTGTGATAAATGTGAATGTACTGTGTGGGTTTTTTCAAAGATACTGTTTCCAAGACCATCACATTTGCTGATTTGGATAATTTACTTTTCAGTGTGATGCAGAGTACTTTAATTACTGAATTGTATATTAAAAATGAAGGACACCCTACTGCGTAGCACTAGGAATGATAAAACCCCTCGGCGCATGTGCATGTCGTCAATATTTTTTGAATGTATTATTTAAATTAAATAATAATGAAAGTCGATTTTACGAATGAAATGAAGGAAAATTGCAATAAATGTATTAATAAGTCGATATTACGAATAAAATCAGTGAAAATTTAGCAAAAAAATCAATTGATTGACTGTCGAATTTGAATAATTATCCTATTCCGGCTCATTTTGCTGCAAATTATGAATCAAATTGATAAGATGGGAAGCAGACACAGACGCAGAATCAAGCTGAAGCTATCAACGTCGCTTGGTTACCGTGGCACACAGAGCACTTCGACGCTTGTTTTTTAGGACTTCGTACATATCGACCTTGGCGCATGCGCATGTCGTAATGCCTATCTAAAAAACGCTATAATTTTTTATTCTTCGTTGGGAAAAATTGGGAACAAAACTTCTTTTATTAAATCATATGTATTTTATCGAGATCCCAACTTTTTGTATTGAGACTTTAGCTTCGCCTCTGGGTAAAAACGCTATTTTTTTAAATTCTTCGTTGGGAAAAATTGGGAATTAAAATTCCCTAATGAGATCTTATGTGTTTTATCGATATCCGTTGGAATTTTCAAAATCGGGCCAGATCCCAACTTTTTGTCGTGAGACTATAACCCCTTTAGCTTCGCCTCGGGGTAAAAACGCTATAATTTTTTATTCTTCGTTGGGAAAATTTGGGAACAAAAATTCTCTTATGAAATCATATGTATTTCATCGATATTCGTTGGAATTTTTAAAATCGGACCAGATCCCAACTTTTTTTCTTGAAACTTTAGCTTCGCCTTGGGGTAAAAACGCTATATTTTTTTATTCTTCGTTGGGAAAAATTGGGAATTAAAATTCCCTAATGAAATCATATGTGTTTTATCGATATCCCTCGGAATTTTTAAAATCGGACCAGATCCCAACTTTTTGTCGTGAGACTATAACCCCTTTAGCTTCGCCTCGGGGTAATAATTGTTATTGAGGCATTATATGTGAATAAAGTACTTTAAAAAGGTATTGAAAGGCAAGTGAAGTGGGTGAGTGGTTCAAATATTCGTTTAAACCTCCTGTACCAAGATTTTCCAGGTATATTCGTTGTCTGATATAATATATATATATATATATATATATATATATATATATATATATATATATATATATATATATATATATATATATATATATATATATATATATATATATATATATATATATATATATATATATATATATATATATATATATAATAGCATATATTAACTATTCATAGTGTGGTACATGTAGACAAGAAGGTCAGTGTCAAAGACGTTAAGAGTGTTGTTGTATTTGATATTAGATTGTGAACATATTTAAAGTGCTTAGCTAGCCAAGGTTGGAACAATGATGTTATGCATAGACTTTTATATAAACAGGTGCATAACAGAATATCGGGAGATCTCATATAGATCAGATAAACTTAGACACTCATCACGCTGCCCGAGGGTTTAGCGAGAAGTCTAAAGGCTACTGTAAATAAAGGCTAAAGTATAAGATGAACCTGTGTATTATTTCATAACCAGGACCAGCCATTACATGGCGATACTGCCAGTTGCATTATTTTGAATTGAAAAAGTGACAGTTAGTGAATAAAATGGGAAGAAGAAGAAATGATCATCGCCCATAAAGTGGCTGGTTGCTTCGCAGTTCAGGAGAGGACGACCCAGGCCATCATGAGGACCGAAGGAATGGGTATACTGGCTGTGAACCGCAGGAAGTTAATGGCTGTGTAGAGATAGACGAGTTATGGACGCATAAATGTAAATATGGAGTGAAATTGACATTGTTTTTGTAAAAATGAAGAAAAAAGAGATTTATTTTTTTTAAGAAGAGACATTAGTTTTTTCTTATTTATTACGTTCATGCATTTTTTTCTTAGTTAAGTTTAAGTTAAATTATGACCTGGTCTAATTATTTTATTATTATTTTGTTATCATTATTCATTTCATCATTATTATTTTATTATGATTTTCCCTCTTCCATACATTATCTGTAATTCAAGTTTAATTGGGGAAGTTTTTTTTGTCTATTGATATTCAATTTTGTGGATAATTATTATTATTATAATTTTTTTGGAACTAAATATTTTTGGAAATTTTTTTTTTGTGTGCAATTAGATACATAATTCATTTATCGCTTCAGTTGAGTTAAATGGAAAATAGATTATATGATATTGATATTATAACTTTGACCTACTTTATTACATTGACTCACTATTGAATTACTACTGTGTATATGAATAAATAGTTGATTTATTGAATGGATTTGGAGTCTTGCGATTTACGGTATAACAAGTGTCGAGTATATACCTCGAAATTAGAATTTTTTTTTATCATTAGAAATAGTTTGTTTTTATGCATTTCTAGTTACTTAAATCTTACTGAGACATTGACCTACATACAAATTTTTTTTATTTGACTAATTAAATAATTTAAATCTTGTAATCAATTTTTTTTTCTCTAAAATCGAATTGCTGATGGTAGGCATCACAAGTAATATGTATAAAAGTCATAGAAATTTTTTTTGTAAACTGTTGCTTACATAATGATACGCAAATAAGAAAATTAACTGATTACTCGATGAAGCTTGAATATTTTAAGTTGTCAGAAGGGACAAAAATATGTAATTTGAAACTTATAATAATTGTTTTTTAACAATGTTTAAACTTTGAGCCCATTGAAGGCTAAAGTATAAGATGAACCTGTGTATTATTTTATAACCAGGCCAGTCATTACAATAGTATCAAAGTCAATATGTATATGATTTATTGAACATTGTAATATTCAAGTAGAATTCATTCTTTTTTATTTTAGTATTTCAATATAAAAGTTAAACAAGTCAAGTCTGGATACAATAATTCTCAAAGCTAGTTTAATAAAGATTATCTTTTTGAATATGAGAAACCCAGTATGTGTATTGAAATTTTGTTATTAAGAAACAAACATAGCCATAATTTTTATTCATCTTATGGTTCTTAGCTAAGTACTTAAAAAAGACTGGATATAATTACACAATGATTGAATTTCTAATATAGTTTAATAAAATGAGAATATAATGATTAATTAAAATCATCCCTATTATGGTAACATTATTTATAGTACAAATTAATTAAATGAAGGTTATGTTTCATTTAATTGAGGTAATGGCTTTTAAGACAGAAGAACAGGCTAAGTTGAATGCAGAATGTTATATGCTATATGCACAACTGAAGTAAATATTTTCATTCAATTGTCCATGAAACATTGAAAAAAATTGCCACTTTGCAGACTTGAGGGCAAAACTTTTGTGGGTACTTGAGTGCTGCAAATATATTACTTGTAATGTGAAAGTAATTGTAAACATACCTTTTGGAGGATGAATTCCAAGATTAACAAATTTATCTTTATGAGTCATTGGTAAAACAACAGCTTCAATAAGCTCCTGAATTTGTTTGTCAAGTCCTCCAATATCAGAATACTGTTCAGTAGGACGTTCATCAACCTCCATTGCTTTAACACGAGCATCATATTCTGCTGGCAAAGTCTCCAAGATTAAGTATGAATCTTTGTTGACACCCACTAAATCACCAGGTTTTAATTTCTCTTCATCAACCAATCCAATAACTGGTAAAAAATATGTCTGACGTGTTGAAGTTTTAACTACAGCACATTTTCCTTTTCTTTGTGAATCTAAATCTACAACTGCACCATCTTCCTCCTCTTCTTGAGGATCTACATCAAGGAGTTCTATTACATTTGAAACAAGATAAGGTAAGGTTTTATTAACTTTAATTTTTTCAGTATTTTCTTTGATTTTTTCGTTCTGTGTCTGGAGTTCATGATTTATTCTCATAACTTCGCTTTTCATGATTTTAATTTCATTATCCAGAAGCCTTGTTCTACTCACTATTTCGTCCGTAGACATTCGAAGGACTTCTTCACCAAGCGATTCCTCTCCATCCTCCCAAATTGATTTATCCTCTAAAGTAGTCATCTTTGTAACAATTTATATTAATATGAATATCTGACGAATACAATCTGACGAATGAATATTTTTCGACCTCTACGCAGCAACAACGACCGATACTGAACAGAAAAGAAAATTAATACAAGCAAGTCACTCTTATGCTTATGTCAGAATGTTGACGTCAAAAAGCAAATTTGTGTCAAAATCCGAAAAAACAGCCAGCAAACTATTGAAATAAGGTGAATTCCTAAAACTGTAATTCACCACCACGATTCTTCATTATAAGATCTAAACATAGAAATCTTAATATATATCTGTACTCTATATATAGTATAATTATATCTATGGATCTAAATGTACTTACAACTTGCGTCCTAGAAGTGCATTGGATTCTAATATAATATAACTAGTAAAATAAATTATACTAAATATTGACTAACAGCAAAAACTATACTAACCACAATGTTTACCTGTTAAATTCACAATTCGGAACACTTGCATTTTGCTTTTTCTTTCCGAGCACTTTGTAACAATAAATGTTCTGAACTGCGACAACCTTTGTTTCCTTATATGCACAGTATTATTTCTAGAAGGTTCTAAATACAGTGGACAGTTTGACTATCGTGTTTCGAAACTTCCAGAAAATTTAGAGCGGTCTTAGTTGTTTTCGTAAAACTGAACCCCTCTCAAGTTTGATCGCTACGATTAAAATCGTCGACTTTTGAAACACATCCACCGTGATCTCTCTGAATGGACTTTTGACTTCGTCCTAGGAGAATGTTAGATTCGGCAAACATATATCATATATCTCGTTATGACTTTATAGGCTCCTTCCCAAATCTGGATCGATTTTGGGGATAACTCCAATCTTCTGCAGAAGATTGTACAGCCAATCTAAATTCCCTTCTTTATATCCAGCTGAACTTTCTCTCAATCCATACCTGGTCTTAATTCGAACAATACTTGCATCTTTCTTATACCAAAAGTGATTATGTATTTCCTATAGATGTAGTTTCAGTTCATCTTTATACAGGGTGTCTCATTTAAAAGTGTCCACCCTCAATAACTCAACAACGAATCAGAATTTGTGAAAACACTCAGACAGGTCGATTTTTGATGACAGGGGGACATGATCTGGGATACAAAGCTTGTTTCTACTAGCAACCCCCTGGAGAGGGTTGCAACCCCATCAGGAATTTGAATAGGGAAAGTGGGTAGTTTTGTAGCACAAATGTATGCATGGATTCAAATTTGTATGAACCTGCAGTTTGTGTTCTATAAAGTGAATATTCACAAAGTTACAGGGTGTTTTTTATGGAATTATGGTACCGATAAAACTAAAAGAAACAGAGATGTTCTAATTGATCGTAATTTAATTTCTATTGAAAGAAAAATATTTTTAACAAACAGTATTAGTAAAAATTTACCGCAAATGCTCAAAGTGCTCGTCATTAGATATCATGCAGCGATGCAATCGTTCTTCAAAATTATTTCGTACTTCCTGTAGCATTTCAGGAGTAATGTTAAAACATTCTGACACAATTCGTGCTCTAAGGTCGTCTGAATCTGCAACTCTGGTTTTATAAACTTGTGATTTCAAGTGGCCCCAGAGAAAAAAATCTAGCGGTGTTAGATCCGGCGATCGCGCAGGCCACTCCACTGGGCCCCTTCGGCCTATACAACGTATAGAAAACCTACCATTCAGGTACTATCTAACCTGAGCTGCAAAGTGCGGCGGAGCTCCGTCCTGCTGAAAGCGTAACTCCTCTTCTAAAAGGTTTTCATCTGCCTCCAAAGCTTCGGTGATCAGAAGATCAATCACGTTTTCGAGCAAATCCAGATACACATCGCCAGTGAGATTTCCAGGAAGGAACACAGGATCAATCAAGTGATCTCCCAAAATACCCATCCAGACGTTGAGTTTTTGTGGGTGTTGAGAATGTTGCTCCCTGAAGAGGTGAGCATTTTCATCGGACCAAAACCTACAATTATGTTTGTTGACGTTTCCGTTAAGGAAAAAGGTGCATTCATCCGGAAAGCACACGTTGTACAAAAACACAGGATTGAAATTATTTGGCAAAATTCCATTCTCCGATCACCATCATCTTCGTTCAGTTCATGCACAAGTGTCATTTTATAAGGATGGAACTTAGCCAGCTTCAATATTCTGTGGACACTTGCCCTTGAATATCCAATTTCCTGTGACAACTTTCTAATCAGGATGTCGTTCATTAAAAATCCTCAGTAGCCCTAGCGCAGTCATTGTTCTGGAAATAAATTTTCAACATTTGCTTTCTCTCCTCCAACGTGTAGGTAAACCATTTTGTAATTTTCATTAAGAACTGATAAAACGCACCTCTAATAATTCTGCAATACAGAAACTGAAACGAAATTTTCTGAAAGCAATAATCTCTTTGTGTATGGCCTGGCAGCGCAGATTCTGATAAGCATGAAGAGAAAAAAGGCATTTAACACTTCTTAATCACCTTATTGTTTGTTTTTTTCTCGTGAATGTTCCATCATCGGTCGGGGGTTGATGTTTTATTAACATGAATTTAATTAATCGGCTTCTTATATCCTTATGATCACTAGATATTATCATTGATCGTTGATGTTGTTGTTGATGATTTATTATTAACTTCAATTTTATCATTCAGCTTCTTTAATTAATTTCCAAAATTTGTAAGTTTATCATCAATAACATTTATCCTACCTCCCATATTTAATTCATGAGTTCCAAGCACCTAACTCCAAATGTTACATAGTTTCTTTTCAAGTTGTCTCATAGACCTGCTATGATATCATTGAAATATTCCTTCAGATGTTTATTTCGTTCATTTATGGCTTTTTTCATCTGATTGAGTGATGTATTTGTTGAATTCTTGAACGAATGAAAGTTCTCTTCTAATTTTCCTGCATCTTGATTGAATTTAACTATATCAGATTTCACCTCATTCGTCTTAGAATCTACGTACTCTTTGGTAGCCCCCACAGTGTCACACTTGTTGGTATTTTAACGTTACAGAGTCTATGTGAACCAAAATCAAAGTCACCTTGAGCATTTGTGGGGAATCCTTCGATTCTCATACCTTTCACGTGCGACGTACGAGACGAGCGACCGAACTTATCAATCGACATGATTAGATTGAATAGTTTTTCAATCTACTTCAGTATATAACATTAGCTTCACGAAGCTCCTCGATAATTGACTCGATTTCATTGTCATTAGAGGAATTTCCAGCAAGCTTAGAATCGTATAATAAACGAAGTCGATCTACGATCTCATTCACAGCATCCCAGTAGACATACTCCATAGGTTTGTCGTTATACGTCATCAATCCTTTTCCACTCTGCTGAGAAGAAAGCAATCGCTTGATAATATATCTATATTTATCTCTTACTACTTCTGACCGTCTTTGTGGAGTCAAATCCCCTTTTATGTACATTTGTTATTTTCAAAATTATCTTCTAATTTTCTTTATCTTCATCGGTATATTCTTGAGGATCTTTCATAAAAATCAGCTCATGTTGCCCAGGGTCCACTTCGATATCTCGGGGTCGTATTTTGGTCCGAAAGTAGGATCAATGCGTGTTGACTGATTCCAAGCTTGATTGATATATTTACGTACTGGTTCTGGATATTGTCCAAAGTATTCATTCAACTGCTCGGAATTTTTCTACTCGTTAAATAGTTGTGATTTTTCAAGATTATCTCCTACTAATATAGATTTATCTTCATCGTTGTCGTCGTCAGCATCAGAGAATTTCTCAATTTTAGATTCAGCTACTATATCTGTAGGTAGGAATCTTGGCGTAGAAACTATCTTTAAACGTTTCAGTTTAAACGGGAAACTACCTTCATTACCTTCGCTAGGTATATTGATTGTTATTGAAGGAGGAGGAGCAGGATATTTCAACGATGACGATTGGAACGGAGTTGTAGGGGGACCCATCCAATGGGATCCGTTCGAAAACGGGGTCGATTGGAACGGAGTCGTTGGGGAACCCACCCGTTGGGATCTGTTGGAAAATGGGGTTGTTGGAAATCGTAGTCGGTGTAACGCATGCTTGTTGAACAACGGGGTCGTTTTTAAACCAGTCGTTTGGGGTTGAATAGTTGCACGTTGGAGTATTGAAGCCACTTGCTTATCCTCTATGCGTTCAAGACGTTCAGTTATTGGAGAAAATATTCGTTAAATAGTTTTATTCTCCTCAGATCGTCCCATCTTGAAGGCAGCATATTTTTTCCTTGCATCTCTAACCAGCTGTTGAATCTTAAGTTTACGTTGGTACTCCGTTGGTTATTTTACTTTTATAAATTTATCAAAACCCATTCGATAACGTCCTTTGTTCAAGTTGAAATCCTTCACTATAACTATAAACCCATATTTATCAGTGTTTCAACACAGAGAGCATAATTCCTTGAATTCATCATACGTCATATCTGGACTAACATGCTCATCATAAACGTGACGTAGGTTATTATCATCCTGTTTGAAAAGGACTATTATGTTTCCATCATCACGTGTTAGATGTTTCTTCATAGAAACGTAGGTTTGACATAGAAATGCTACGTCAATGGACTTATGTCGACCCATAGAATAATAATTCTTAATTTTATCCTGCTTATCACCCATTATATCATCGAAAATGAAGATTGAATTCTGTTGTGCTTCACAAGGTTCAATGATTTCATCACTTTCCTTGTATGGATAATATTCAATATCAGGTATACTCTTGAGAACTTGCTACAATAAGCGATACTTGGGCTGATACTCTTCGAAAAAATATAAACGTTTTCAAATCTAAGTCCGTTCGGATTGAAAAGTAAACTTAGTAGAGCATTGGACTTTATGACCCACTAGGACCAGCTATAAGAAATACACAACTGTTTGGGAATAAATCATCATGTCTTTTAGCAATCTGATCCTCGAAAATATCTAAATTCCCAATCTTTAGCTTAGTTGTTTGCTGTATGACAGACATTTTGATACTAGTGTAAATTGAAAATATCTCCATATAAATATATAATTATTTCAAAAACAATTCGCTTTTATGTTTCTTTAAATATTGATAAATAATACATTCACATCTACAAGATTCGAAGGATTCACATTTTGAGCAAGCTATTCCATCAACACAGTCTTCATCTCGGCCTCTCCCAATACATTTCAGAGGACAACAATATATTTTTCCATCAATTTTATTCCAACGTCGTTCATCTTCTAAAATGTTGCATTCAGTTTGTCGATGTTTATCTAAGCAATATATGGTTAGACCACACCCCATACACTTTACATGATTATCGTAAAATATATATTTTTTAGGTAGAGAAGTTATTTTTACATTATAGAAACATCTGATAACAACAAGAACGAACATAGATATAAGCAGATATATTGATATGAATATATATTTCACTATTATTTCATCGAGTGACTCTTCAGACATCTTTACTCTGTTGAAGCTCTACGTATACTGAATATTATTCGATGAATAGGTTATAAATAAATGAAACAATAACTCTTCACACATTTTTTGTTAGACATCTTCTAGATTCACATTTCAGTGTACTGAATCTATTTTTATTATGGAAAGCATCATCCCAGGGATCCAAGGACATTCGTATAGAATCAGACATCGTCTTCTTAGCCTCATAAGCCGCAATTTTCTTCTTAAGTATTTTTATATTTTCAATATGTTGATCTATAGCAGACATGACGCTATGTTGTACTATTTCGGTATGAAGTTCCAAACCCATTCGAACAAATCTTTGGAATTTGTCATACTGCACATGCGCTCCCCACAACCATGATGCATGCACAGAGGTCGTTTCAATTCAAATTTTGGTGGAATCCAACCATAATTTTCTACATTTGTTAGTTGAAGCGACAATCCAATAAAATTCAATTTATTCAATAGAAAATCATATTTTTGTTTTTCCTTCACATATACGATACCAGTAGTTAACAGTGAGACAGTTCTAACTCAAGATGGCGGCAATCGAGGTGAGGGACCAATCCGTCTACGTCAAATCGATATTCAAGATGGATGCTATGACGTCATGGGGCCTGGCTTGGGGGCTCCTTCTCCTTGATCCTGACCTGGAGGCCCTTGTCGGAGACTAGGGCTCTGGACTCTCTCTCATGGGAGCCTATCCGAGATGGGGCCCTCAGACCTGGGGGTCCCCTAGCTGAAATATTAATAAATGAAAAAAGCCGTGTCGGGATTCGAACCCGGAATTACTCCGCCAGAGTCTAGTACTCAGACCGTTCGTCCGTCAACCCACTGTGATGTTTAGTAGGAAGCGAGTGATATAAAGAGATTGTTCATACGTTCCGACAGAGGACTCCGTATCGTAGGTCTTTTACAAATTGAAGAAATTCTAATGGAGGATCGAACCTTCTTTATATATATATATATATATATATATATATATATATATATATATATATATATATATATATATATATATATATATATATATATATATATATATATATATATATATATATATATAGAAAACAGAATTCTTCGTGTTATCGATACACGTTCGTGGCAATAAAATCAAGTACTAGGACATTTATTTGAAACTAATTAAACAAACCTCCTAGCGAAGCTGGTTATACGAGTTCACGAAACATCGAAATGCCTCCATATACCTTGGACGGTGTATGTTAGAAACATTAAGTTGTTTATCACAATCAATGGAAATGATAGACAGTCTGTTTCGCCCTTATTTGGGGCTCATCAGTATCATCCATCCATCGAAAGTGATAACCAACCAAATATTTCTAACGGCCTTATATTTTCCTTCAAGTGACTATATGGCATATAAATATGACATAGCGCCACCATTCTGGTGTCAGGACGTACGAGTTCACGTTGCCGAAATGTTTTCATCTATCTGTAAGATGTGGTTCATTTGTTTTCGACTGGTGGCGCTGTGTCATATTTATATGCCATATAGTCACTTGAAGGAAAATATAAGGCCGTTAGAAATATTTGGTTGGTTATCACTTTCGATGGATGGATGATACTGATGAGCCCCAAATAAGGACGAAACAGACTGTCTATCATTTCCATTGATTGTGATAAACAACTTAATGTTTCTAACATACACCGTCCAAGGTTTATGGAGGCATTTCGATGTTTCGTGAACTCGTATAATCAGCTTCGCTAGGAGGTTTGTTTAATTAGTTTCAAATAAATGTCCTAGTAATTGATTATATATATATATATATATATATATATATATATATATATATATATATATATATATTTTTTTTTACACACACACACACATATATATATATATATATATATATATATATATATATATATATATATATATATATATATATATATATATATATATATATATATATATATATATATGTGTAAAAATAAAAATCTACATGGTGAAATATCAAAGATTTTCAGAATACTTATTGGAGAAAATACGAATATATATATATATATATATATAAATATAAATATATATACATATATAGGTATATATATTTATAGATATATATATATATATATATATATATATATATATATATATATATATATATATATATATATATATATATATATATATATATATATATATATATATATATATATATATATATATATATATATATATATATATATATATATATATATATATATATATATATATATATATATATATATATATATATATATAAATATATATATATGACAGAAAAAAATATAGAGTAAAATATAAAAGATTTTTCAATAAACACATATAAGAAAAACTACAAATTTCAATTCTAGGATATATAATTACATTTTATTATATGAGACAAACTTGAAAAACTATTTCTTTATACATATATATATATATATATATATATATATATATATATATTTATATTTATATTTATATATATATATATATATATATATATATATATATATATATATATATATATATATATATATATATATATATATTTATTTATATATATATATATATATA
>JARQZK010000961.1:0-10000 GCA_030704885.1 Cynegetis impunctata | reverse complement strand
AGGCATCAATTGGCAAATGAATCACTACAAGAATTTCAGGCCGAAATAGAAAAGTTGACTCGGTTAGCCTACCCAATGGCTCCAGATGATATCCTTGAGCAATTCAGTGTCAAATCTTTTGTTAATGGGTTAAAAGACACCGGCCTGATTCAACATCTGAAAATTTTGAGACCAAGAACAGGAAATGATGCTTTAGTGAGGGCTCTGGAATTTGAAACAGCAAAACTAACATCTTGTAATAACCGAACAACACACAGAGCTCGAAAAGTGGAAGTAGAGGAAAATAAAACACTTGGAGTAGATATATTAGAACGTTAGACAAACACATTTCTTCCTTTGTAAAGAACCGAGTATCTTTTAAGGGTGAATGTTACTCGTGTGGAAAATATGGACACACTAGTAGAGAATGTCGTTCAAGAATGAACAGAGGAAGAGATGATAATAGAAACAAAAGAATAATCGATTTAAGGAGAACTACCATTGATTTTAATAACCAAGCAACACACAAAGCTCGTAAAGTGGAAGTAGAGGAAAATAAAACACTTGGAGTAGTATTAGAACAGTTAGACAAACTTATTTCTTCCTTTGAAAAGAACCGAGTATTTTCTAAGGGTGAATGTTACTCATGTAGAAAATATGGACACATTAGTAAAGAATGTCGTTCCAGAATGAACAGAGGCAGAGATAATAACCGAAACAGAGGAATAATCGATTTAAGAAGAACTACCATCGATTTGAATAACCGAGCTCGAAAAGTGGAAGTAGAGGGAAACAAAACACCTGGAGTAGATATGGACAAACTTATTTCTTCCTTTGAAAAGAACCGAGTAATCTTTAAGGGTGAATGTTACTCATGTGGAAAATATGGACACACTAGTAGAGAATGTCGTTCCAGAATGAACAGAGGCAGAGGTAATAACAGAAACAGAGGAATAATCGATTTAAGGATAACTACCATTGATTCGAAAGAACGACAGAAGAATTAATTGAGGCACAGGAACAAGATCCTGACATAAAGCATCTCAGAGAATGGAAAAGACTCGACTGTAGACCCACCTGGAAAGATATTTCAACAATGAGCGCTAAAACGAAAGCACTGTGGGCGCAATGGGATTCCTTAATTCTTGAAAATGGGTTACTCAAGAGGAAATGGGAAAGTCCGAATGGTAAAGAAATCAAAACCCTCTTAGTGGTAACAACCAGCAAAGTGCAAGAACTTCTACAGGAAATCCACGGTGGAAGCTCAGGGGCCCATTTTGGCGTGAATAAGACAATTGCAAGGATAAGGTAAAGATTTTATTGGGTCTACTGCCGTGATGACGTAGAAGCTTGGTGCAGAAAATGTCCAACATGTGCAGCCACTAAGGAACCCTCAAAAAGAACTCATGGAAAAATGGAGAAATACAATGTAGGGCTTCCATTTGAGAGAATTGCTATTGATGTTGCCGGGCCTTTTCCAACTTCTAACGATGGAAATAAATACATACTGGTTGTCATTGATTACTTTAGCAAGTGGCCTGAAGCCTATGCTCTTCCGAACCAAGAGACTGAGACTGTCGCACGTGTACTGGTAGATCAGTTCATATCTCGATACGGAGTTCCACTGGAATTGCACTCAGACCAGGGAAGAAACTTCGAAAGCGAAGTTTTTAAGAAAGTGATGGAGATATTGAACATCCGAAAGACCAGAACCACTCTATTACATCCACAGTCTGATGGGATGGTGGAAAGATTCAATCGCACCATGGAACAATACCTGTCGAAGGTTGTGGCTGATCATCAAAAGGATTGGGACAGACATTTGACAGTACTGCTGATGGCTTATCGAGGATCGGTTCATGATTCCACAGGTCATACTCCAGCAAAGATACTCTTTGGTAGAGAATTACGTTTGCCATGTGATTTGCTATTCGGGACTTCCGAAGATACACCAGTGGAAGTAAAGACTTATGCAGATGAATTGAGACTGCACCTAAGCAAGATCCATGAGCACGTCCGGGATAAGATAGATGCTAGTACTGACAGAATGAAGACCAGATACGATTTGAGGGCGAACTCAGCCGGATTTAAAGAAGGAGATTTAGTATGGTTGTACAATCCCCAGCGAAAGAAACGGTTATCACCTAAATTGAGCCAGAATTGGAAAGGAGCCTATAAAGTCACAAAGAGGATAAATGATGTTGTCTACCGAATCCTACGCACTCCTAGGACCAAGCCTAAAGTTGTACATTTAGATAGGCTAGCAAAGTATCACGGTGGAGGTGTATCAGAAGATTTTGATCGGGACGATCAAACTTAAGAGGGGGGCAGTGTTACGAAAATGTCTAAAGCCGACTCTGTGTGCTCTGGAATATTCGATGAACGTTGAAGTAACCGCCCTCTTAATTCAAAGATACCTATTCTACTAATTTCGTGCGGTCGACTCGACCGGTCGAGACCGGTTGATGTTTAGTTTATTAGAGTTTTTCGATTAAGTAAAGATTTAGTAAGGTACCTAATTGATTTGATTTCTCCATTAATGGAGCAGCCTAGAATAAGTGATGGCTTAACAGTTGAAAGAAAAGTATGCGATAAGTATTTTTACATAATATGTATAAATATCTGATGTATGGCATTTTGGTAACTTATGCCATTTATCTAGGTTCTAGTGGCTCTTCGTTTCTTCGCTCAAGGGAGTTACCAGGAAATTACTGGCTCTATTGTGTATACTGCTGTTAGCCAAGCATCTGTTAGCAGGTGCAATTTTTCCACAAATTTTGTCCATCTTTTATGGTGAAATTAGTAGAAAATTTTCTCTGTTAACTTGGGATTTTCCCACATAAATCTATTTAATTCTTCTCTTTGCCCTACACTCATATTTCCTGTTCTTGAAGCCATTGCCAGTACAAATCTTTAACTACAAAGTGAGTAAGTGACCACATGTATTGTATTTGTAAACAACCCGTATCATTGATAGATATCGCAGATTCAAGAATTTAAATTCTCGTCATCTCATTGGACGAGTGATAAAATGAATCATCGGCAACGCTGTAGGAAAAAGTCGTGTGCCGGAATCCATTCCTATGGCATTGTAGAATACCGATCCGTGTTACCGATCTCGTGCGGGAGGAATTGGTAGCGGAGTGGAAAAACTTTCCTATGCGAAATGCTCCTATAGGAACGAATTACTAGAATAGCCGTCTTAGACACTCGTCCAATGAGATGACGAGAATTTAAATTCTTGAATCTGCGTTATCTATGATCTATGTCAGATGTCTATGATACGGGACTACGGTTTGTTTACAAATAAAATACATGTGATCACTTACTCACTTTGTAGTTAAAGGTTTGTACTAGCAATGACTTCAAGAACAGGAAATATGAGTGAAGCGCAAAGAGAAGAATTAAATAGATTTATGTGGGAAAATCCCAAGTTAACAGTGGGAAAATTTTCTACTAATTTCACCATCCAAGATGGACAAAATTTGTGGAAAAATTGCACCTGCTAACAGATGCTTGGCTAACAGCAGTATACACATTAGAGCCAGTAATTTCCTGGTGACTCCCTTGAGCGAAGAAACGAAGAGCCACTAGAACCTAGATAAATGGCATAAGTTACCAAAATACCATACATCAAATATTTATACATATTATGTAAAAATACTTATCGCATACTTTTCTTTCAACTGTTAAGCCATCACTTATTCTAGGCTGCTCCATTAATGGAGAAATCAAATCAATTAGGTACCTTACTAAATCTTTACTTAATCGAAAAACTCTAATAAACTAAACATCATTCATTTCGAAAGGATTATTCCAATTGAATGTTCTACGTGGCAAAGGTTCAGCTTCATTTTCTAAATCTCCTTGAAGAAAAAACAAGTCTATAGGATCGTGAGGATTCATTTAAAATACTCTTACAACGCGAAGAACGAACTAAAAAAATATAAATAATCAACATTTGTGAATAATATTTGGCATAACCTAAGAAACGTCAATGAACAAAATCAACTCAGCTGACTGCTCTGTTGCCGGGTCAAAAACACTTGCAAATGCTCAATTTCAACATCGCAAATCGCATAATCCGACCGCCCGAAGTATTTTCTCCTGCCCTACACCCAGGAGAGTGACCTTCGGCTGGGAACGAGTCGGAACGTGCGGTCGAAAGTTTAGTAGAATAGCAAAATTCGTTTGACAGCCGAAAATCTCTGTCTCGACCGGTCGAGTCGACCGCACGAAATTAGTAGAATAGGATACCTATTTCGTGCGGTCGACTCGACCGGTCGAGACAGAGATTTTCGGCTGTCAAACGAATTTTGCTATTCTACTAAACTTTCGACCGCTCGTTCCCAGCCGAAGGTCACTCTCCTGGGTGTAGGGCAGGAGAAAATACTTCGGGCGGTCGGATTATGCGATTTGCGATGTTGAAATTGAGCATTTGCAAGTGTTTTTGACCCGGCAACAGAGCAGTCAGCTGAGTTGATTTTGTTCATTGACGTTTTTAGGTTATGCCAAATATTATTCACAAATGTTGATTATTTATATTTTTTTAGTTCGTTCTTCGCGTTGTAACAGTATTTTAAATAAATCCTCACGATCCTATAGACTTGGTTTTTCTCCAAGGAGATTTAGAAAATGAAGCTGAACCTTTGCCACGTAGAACATTCAATTGGAATAATCCTTTCGAAATGAATGTTGTTTAGTTTATTAGAGTTTTTCGATTAAGTAAAGATTTAGTAAGGTACCTAATTGATTTGATTTCTCCATTAATGGAGCAGCCTAGAATAAGTGATGGCTTAACAGTTGAAAGAAAAGTATGCGATAAGTATTTTTACATAATATGTATAAATATTTGATGTATGGTATTTTGGTAACTTATGCCATTTATCTAGGTTCTAGTGGCTCTTCGTTTCTTCGCTCAAGGGAGTCACCAGGAAATTACTGGCTCTAATGTGTATACTGCTGTTAGCCAAGCATCTGTTAGCAGGTGCAATTTTTCCACAAATTTTGTCCTTCTTGGATGGTGAAATTAGTTAACTGTTAACTTGGGATTTTCCCACATAAATCTATTTAATTCTTCTCTTTGCGCTTCACTCATATTTCCTGTTCTTGAAGTCATTGCTATTACAAACCTTTAACTACAAAGTAAGTAAGTGACCACATGTATTGTATTTGTAAACAACCCGTAGTCCCGTATCATAGACATCCTGACAGATATCGCAGATTCAAGAATTTAAATTCTCGTCATCTCATTGGACGAGTGATAAAATGAATCATCGGCAACGCTGTGGGAAAAGGTGGGAAAAAGTCGTGTGCCGGAATCCATTCCTATGGCATTGTAGAATACCGATCCGTGTAACCGATCTCGTGCGGGAGGAATTGGTAGCGGAGTGGAAAAACTTTCCTATGCGAAATGCTCCTATAGGAACGAATTAGTAGAATAGCCGTCTTAGTTAGACTTTGAGTAAGCTACAACGTTCATCTGTATTACGTGTTGCTGTATTATTTTCTTTTATCTTAGTTATTAAATAATCATTCAAACTGTACTTCTTTATTCTTTGTGCTTTAAGTGTTTTCCACAAACTCAATAGGTTATTGGCCCAGTTATCGCGCAAAGCACAGGGAGAAGTATAAGTTCGCTGTTGATTTCCGAAAATAGCGTGATAAAGAAAACCGAAGCAGCAAAAACAAAATGGACGCCGGCAATAGCTTCGTTCAACAAATAAGCAAGTTCAACGGCGATAATTATCATCAGTGGAGATTCCAAGTAAAGTGTGCTCTACGAGCTAGAGGTACTATCGATATAGCCACAGGAAAGCAGCCAATTCCCAAAACGGATGATGATAAAATTAAGAAGTGGATCCAGAAAGACGCCGCCGCCATCTGCATGATTACCAGTGCAACGGAACTTCCTCAGATTTGTTTGATCGAAAATTGCACAACATCCAAGGATGTGCTAGATAAACTAGATTCCATTTTCGACAGAAAATCAGAAACAAACAAAATGCTGGTACACGAAAGATTTTACCAGTGAGTTATGGAGCCAACTGAATCTATCGCACAGTTTATTGCGAAAATAGAGAGCCTGGCACAGCAAATCAAGGATTCTGGAGATGCAATCAGTGACACAGCTATAATCACCAAAATCCTCAGCTCATTACCCATGAAGTTTGGAACTTTCAGGCAAGCTTGGCTCTCTCTAGATGAATCAAAACAGACGGTGAGAAACCTCACTACCAGATTGATTGACGAGGAGGCAAATATCTCTAAAGTTGAAGTACAACAAACCGCTCTTGTTAGCTCAACTGCAAAAAATGCCAGACCTCAGAAAGGTTCCAAAGTTAGGTGCTACAATTGCAATAAAACTGGTCATTTTGCGAGAGACTGTCGACTGCCGAAGAAAAACAAAGATAAAGGCACCAGTTCGAAAGCACAAAATCAATGTGGAAGCGCCTTTAATGTAGAGAACGAGAAAATGGACGAATCCCGAAGTACTGTTGGTTGACAATGACTCAACGTGGATATTGAACAGTGGTGCTTCACAGCATATGACACCCAACAGAGGTTTCTTCAAAACGTTCCAGAACATTGAAGAATTTGTTAAATTGGGAAACAATGACCAACTTCCGGTTAAAGGAATAGGGTCAATCGAAATGGAAAAATGGATTGATGGAAAGTGGTATCCCGGAACCATTGAAAACGTATGGTATGTCTCTGGTCTGCGAAGAAACCTATTCTCAGAAGGAGCTGTGAGAAGGAAAGGTTTTTCAATAAACAAAAGCAAACATAATGCCCTAATAATCGAGTCGGGTGAAACGGTCGGTGTCGCAGTTCGCGATAATAACAATTTGTACAAATTACTGTGTCGAACAAAGACAAATTGCAACGAAGTGAACTCGGTAACAACTGGAACTCCAAAACAGTGGCATGAGAGATTAGGACACATGAATATTAAAACTCTCAAAGAAATGTTCGCGAAAAACCCTGAAGGACTGAAATTAAATGACAGTAATGAATTCTTTTGTGAAGCTTGCGCATACGGTAAGCAACATAAATTGAAATTCGCGCCAGTGTTATGCAGAAATACCAAGCCAGGTGAACACTGACGTTTGTGGTCCGATGAGCACAGAATCCATCGCTGGATCACGGTATTATGTCTTATTTAAAGATGACAGTTCGAACTATTGTGAGGTTAAGTTCATAAAACACAAATCTGACGTTATGAGTGTTTTCGAGACTATATCAACATGGCACAAACGAAATTCGGTCACAAAATACAACGAGTGAGATCTGACAATGGAACTGAATATATAAACAAACACATGCTGGATCTATTTCGATCGAAGGGTATAATCTTGGAGCATACTGGTATCTATTCTCCTGAACAAAATGGGACAAGTGAGCGAGAGAATAGAACCATAGTGGAGCAGGCAAGAGCCTTACTTTATACCAAAGACCTACCAAAAAGTTTATGGACCGAAGCCATTAACACAGTGGTTTATCTCACGAATAGAACTAGAGACGTTGGGGGTAAGTCTCCATTAGAACTATGGAGTGGAAAGGCTCAGACATTGAACCACATCAGAACTTTTGGTTGTGAAGCTTATCTACTTACAGACAAAAGCCTCAGGGAGAAATTGGATAAGAAAAGCGAAAAACTACTCTTTATCGGGTACGATGGAAATTCTACCAATTACAGCTTATTCAATCCTGCAACGAAACAGATAAAGATATCCCGTAATGTGATTTTCAACGAAAACAGCACAGTTACAACAAGGAAAAACAAGCTGTTATTAAACATCGATTCCAGAGAAGAAACAGAAGATCAGACCGAGGATCAGACTGATTTAAATTTAAATCAAAATACCACGAGTGATCAATCGGTAAATATTTAGATAAACAGAACACTCTTGAAAATTCATAAAATTTTGGTTACTTACTAATTTTGGGCTGAAAAAGACGAATCTGATTTCAGGAAATCCGGGAAATCAATTATTTCTACATTTTCACCTTCAAAAAATTTCTAAAGAAATGTCAGCATAGCGCCACCATAATGGATGTCGTGCAGTATTGCAGTAATACCAACCTACAATGAGGAACTACGAAATAACTCTAATTTACATAAACTTTTCGTTGTACTCACTCATTTTGGGCCGAAATTGACGAAATTGAGCCTGAAAAGAGTGAAAGCAGAAAAAACTAAGGTATTTATCGATAATTCAACAGACTGCCCCGATTTTCTTGAAATTTCGGATTATAGCTTATTTTGGCCTGAAAAAGCCGAATATGAAGTCAGATTTTGTCGCTGGTTCATCTTTTTTTTTCAAAAACTTGAGCTGACATGACTTTTTCTAACCTTACTAACCTAACCTCCGAGTTCATAAAAGTATAGAATTCATGAAATAGATGGATTTTATTATCAAAAACATTGTCTATTTCATGAATTCCATACTTTTATGAACTCGGAGGTTACGTTAGTAAGGTTAGAAAAAGTCAGGTCAGCTCAAGTTTTTGAAAAGAAAAGATGACCCAGCGACAAAATCTGACTTCATATTCGGCTTTTTCAGGCCAAAATAAGCTATAATCCGAAATTTCAAGAAAATCGAGGCAGTCTGTTGTATTATCGATAAATACCTTAGTTTTTTCTGCTTTCACTCTTTTCAGGCTCAATTTCGGCCCAAAATGAGTGAGTACAACGAAAAGTTTATGTAAATTAGAGTTATTTCGTAGTTCCTTATTGTAGGTTGGTATTTTAACAATACTGCACGACATCCATTATGGTGGCGCTATGTTGACATTTTCTTAGAAATTTTTCGAAGGTGAAAATGTGGAAATAGTTGATTTCCCGGATTTTCTGAAATAAGATTCGTCTTTTTCAGCCCAAAATCAGTATGTAACCAAAATTTTATGAATTTTCAAGATTGTTCCGTTTATCTAAATATTTACCGCCAGGGGATCCCTTCAAAAGCCACAAAAGCTGGGTGATTATGAAATGCAGAATGAGGTCAACATCGTTGAAATGGTTGAACCATCCACCTTCGAAGAAGCTCTTCATAGCAGAGAAAGACAAAAGTGGCAAAAAGCAATAGAAGAAGAGTTAGATTCCTTAGAATCCAACAAAACATGGGAGTGTGTCGAATTACCTGAAGGAAAAACCACAATCGGCTGCAGGTGGGTCTTTAAATTGAAAAATATTTCCGATGGTCAAATTAAATTTAAAGCGAGGTTGTGTGCGAAAGGGTATTCTCAGATTAAGGGTATAGACTTTAAAGAAACCTTTGCTCCCACAACACGCTATGACAGCATTCGCACTGTTTTAGCAATTGCTGCACAAAATCAAATGGAAATAACCCAATTTGATGTGAAAACGGCGTTCCTACATGGAGTAATACAAGAAGAAATATATATGGATCCACCACCAGGTATTTCTCTGAAACCAGGAAAAGTTTGTAAACTTAAAAAATCCCTGTACGGCCTAAAACAGTCCCCAAGATGCTGGATCAACAAGTTCAACGAATTCATGGAAGAAATTGGTTTAAACCAGTGCAAAAGTGATGGCTGTATTTATAAAGGTCATATTGAAGAAGAACTTGTACTACTTATTTTATATGTAGATGATGGACTTATATTGTGTAAGAATAGAAGTGTGCTCATGAGAATTATCAAACTGCTCGAAGGAAAATTCAAGATCACAAATCATGAACCAAACATATTCGTCGGATTAGAAATTAAATTGAGTCAGAATTCTTCATGTATATCAATAAGTATTAGCAAATATATTGCCAAAATTATTGATAAATTTGGCCTGGTTGATTCGAATGAGTTGAAAATACCAGCCGATCCTAATGTTTGTCTGACAGGTGAAGATCATGATCCACCACCGGACAATGTCCCCTACAGGGAACTCGTTGGCTCGTTGATTTTCGCCATCACTGCATGCAGACTAGACATTGCCTATATTGCAAACATTCTGAGTAGATACATGAATACCCATAGGAATATCCATTGGAATGCTGCGAAA
>JARQZK010000960.1:22500-57358 GCA_030704885.1 Cynegetis impunctata | reverse complement strand
ATATATATATATATATATATATATAATATCAGAGGAAGTAGTTGCTGACACGTCAGTAATAAACCAGGATTATGGGGATAGCAGCAAAATTTAAAGAGTACTCTTTAAATTTTGCTGCTATCCCATAATCCTGGTTTATTATATATATATATATATATATATATATATATATATATATATATATATATATATATATATATATATATATATATATATATATATATCAGTGGTGGCTCATGAGGTTTTGGTTTGAGGAGGCTACAAGAGGTGTTAAAAAATACACCATAGGCGAAAATTTTTAGGATTTCAAGGTCAACCACCTTATAATTTTAAGAAAATCAAAGTAAAACAAGCACCCTAAGCTATTAATTTGTTTTCACTTTCGAGTGTCTACCTTGAGACCTACAACTCCTATTTACAATATTCACAAAAACTCTTCTCAGCCAATTAATCAATTCATCTATTCATCCAATTTTTTTTTCTTTCACAAAATAGGTACCTACGTACCTACCTACTTAACGAATTTGTTGACAGCTGATGAGAGCAAATAAAAAGTTATTATATATTTTTGAAGATTAGCGGGATTCTGCGATCTTTAACGTTAGCAAAATGATCTATAATATCCTCATAAAATTTTTTGTCTTTCGCCAAAAGTTTTACCAATTCCTTTTCAATAGACAACAAACTAATATTTTTCAAACGATTGTGGCTCATTGAATTTCGTAAATAAGTTTTAATTCTCTCAAGAGTGGAAAATAAGCGCTCTACGGAAGCCGATGTCACCGGGATAGAAACAATTAGACATAAGAGTTTATAAACTTGGGGTAAATCTTGATTCAAATCATTATCAAAAAGGTATTTAATAGTCCTCACATGATTTTCATTTTGCCCCAACATTTCATTGTCATTATAAACAACACACAGTTCACTTTTTATGGCCACCTTATCAAAAAAAGTGTATTTTTGACATAAATCTTTCAAAAGGTTATCTGGAAAATTAGCCGAAAATCCGCTTAACAAATTTTTATTGAGTAAGTCGAAGAAATGCAGTTCTTTCATATTAGAGAACCTTATTTATATTTGACTCTGATAGTATTCAAAATTTCATAAAATATTTGCTTATAGTGAAGCTTCATATCTGCGTAACTGAATTTCTTTCGTTTTGGGCTAAATTGAGTCGTATCATCAGTAGTTTGAAATGCAGAAAATAGTTCTTTAAAATAAACTTCTGCACGAAATTCTGAAATTTTTTCCAAAATAAACTTGAGCCGATTTCGTGAGTAAATTACATCTGAAAACTTGTGCTGTAATATTTGAAAAACTATTTCTGTTTGTTCAAAAATTAATTTAAAGATGTTTAAAAAATATATAAATTCCTTATCTTGTAAGTAAGATATTAATCCGCGTGCTGTATTTAAAGTTACTTTATCGGTGAAAAATTCCTCACTTTCAACTAGGTATAGAATTAAATCCTCAATTCATTTTCACTAGTAAAAAGTAAACCAGCCAACAAAATAATTTATTTTTTACCTGTGATCCGGTTAGGCAAGGAGGTCTCTCATAATTCCTTGTATTAAAACCGCGGTTTGGTTGTCTGTTACGCTGCACCAAATTGTTTCATTCAGGGGTAGGTCGCAATGTTTTTATCAAAACTCAGTGCACTAAAGTTATGGGATAACAAATATTCCACTAAGTCACCATTGAAATTTTTGAAATTAACTTCAGTAACCAAACTCATTTTAAAACAATACGCGAGCAATATAAGTAAACACGCTGCTGTTTTCGGCGGCCATTAGACACTACGATCACAATTAATGCTTTACAACGAATTCACTCGATGTTACGCAAAATTCTATAGTTGTGATAGGTCGACATTGTATGAGACTCAGGTTGCATCCGTGTTGCCATTTACATGTGTTCTGCTTTTCTATTGCAATGAAGTATTCATTCGGAGTATTTGCACCGTTGTTTGCTTTTCTGTGGCAGGCATAATGAACGTTGAGAATATACCTTCCCATGCCTCCGCAGCGTTGCCACAAATCTTGAAATGAATGAAATGCAGTAAATGTAAATACCTTCTATCGTAACTAATAAATTATATTATATAATGTAGGTTGAAAGGAAGGTAGGTGCATAAAATAATATGATTTTGATTAATATGAATATGCTGAATGCTGACTATTCAATATAATATATTAGTGATACACGGAATATTATTGAGGAGGCTTAGCCTCCTTTGACTAGCCGCCCCTGATATATATATATATATATATATATATATATATATATATATATATATATATATATATATATATATATATATATATATATATATATATATATATATATATATATGCTGATGAACACAAACCAGAACATTACTTTGCTATGATGACAAAATATTGAAAATTATATACTGCCATTGCAAGTTCGGTCATATACTGGTTATCGAGCAGAAGAAGTTCAGAACTAAATATAGAAAATATTTGTGTCTGTATACAAGTTTTATGTTGTAAAACATCAACATTGCTTACCGTACGGAAAATAACTCAGGAAATCATATAAAAAATAATAAATCAAAAGCTACTAAAAATAATAAATCAGGAGTTTAAAAATTAATTGTGGTGATAAATTTTACACTGGTAAAACTTTCGGAAGCGTTCAGAGCAAAATTTCAGAACACAAACGTAGCTTTGCTAATCAAAAGTCGGACTTGTATTATGCAAATCATTTAATCCAAGAAAATCACAAATTCAATTTTGATTTTAAAATATTGAATGCTGAAAGTAAACAAAATTTTCTAGAATCATTACACAAAAATAAATACAAGCACTCAGGTTTCCTATTGAATAGCGCAATTGATCATACTACAAGCCTCCTTCTGAATCTACCTGACTAGCAGTTTAGAATGGGTTTTTCTTATCCTACTAATTATTTCTTCTTCTTGTTACACAATTTGTCATCTATTTATTTCTTGTATTCCATATAACGAAGAATCATATTTAGTTTGCATTTAACATTCGAAGAAGGTGAAGTTTCACCGAAACGTGTCATGCGTTATTTTATTCAATAAATGTGTAAATTTATTAAAACAATGGTTAAAAATAACAATTTACACATTTATTATAAGAAATAACGCATGACTTACGTTACATTAATAATTTACACCCTAATATAAAATTCACTTTAGAGATGGAAAAAGATAACTCGATTAACTATTTGGATTTGAAAATAACAAAAGTAGATAACAAACATAATTTTTCAATTTTTCGCAAACCATCGCACACTGATAGCGTCATACATAGTACTTCCCTACATCCTTTCCAACACAAAATGGCAGCTTTCAATAGTATGGTACATCGTTTAGTAAATATTCCACTTTCAAATGCCGATTTTAACATCGAGAAAAATATAATTAAACAAATTGTCGTAAATAATAATTATGATCCCAATATTATAGACAATATGATAGATAAAAAGTTTCTCAAAAATGCGATCAACCAGGTGTACCCCCTTACTAAAAATAATATCAAATATAACAACCTCACTTTCATCGGAAATTCAAGTAAAAAACTTAAATCTCTCTTATCTAAGCACAACATTAACATTGCTTATCGTACCGGTAATAATTTAGGAAATCATATGAAAAATAATAAA
Source organism: Cynegetis impunctata (assembly GCA_030704885.1). Taxonomy (NCBI): domain Eukaryota; kingdom Metazoa; phylum Arthropoda; class Insecta; order Coleoptera; family Coccinellidae; genus Cynegetis; species Cynegetis impunctata. Next base: position 53,701 of record JARQZK010000960.1, on the reverse strand, counting down.
TCCAAAGTTCATAAAGATAATAAATCAGGAGTTTATAAAATTAATTGTGGCGATTGTGATAAGTTTTACATTGGTAGAACTTTCAGAAATTTTCAAACTAGAATTTCAGAACACAAACGTAGCTTTGTTAATCAGAAGTCGGATTCACATTATGCAAACCATTTAATCCAAGAAAATCACACATTCAATTTCGATTTTAAAATATTAAATACTGAAAGTAAGGGAATTAAACTTAGTTTTTTAGAATCATTACAGATAAATAAATACAAGCATTCCGGTCTCCTATTGAATAGCCAAATCGATCATATTTCAAGCCCCCTTCTTAATCTTTTCAAAATTACCGAACTACCTGACTAGCAGTTCAGAATTGGTTTTTCCTTTTCTAATAACTATTTGTAACCATCTTTGTATTTACCCCTTCTACATAATTTGTCATTTCTTGTTTTCGATATAACAGAGAATCATAGTTAGTTTGCCATTAGCATCTGAAGAAGGTGAAGTTCCACCGAAACGTGCGTGATGCGTTATTTCTTATAATAAATGTGTAAATTGTTATTTGTATTCATTGTTTTAATATGTTTATTAATTTACACCAAGTATCGGCCCAATCAATCCAAAAAATGTGTAAATTGTTATTATTAACTATTGTTTTGATAATTTTGTGATAATAAATGAAGTTTTTATTTTTGTTGTAGGTATATAGGTATTTATAATTGTATCGTAATTATACTGAAAGAATTGTCAACAAAGTTTTAGAACTTAGTATGACATGACAAGAATGCAACGAACACAAAAATTATTAAAAAATTGTACATCACGTTAAGCACCCCCTAGACAGCTAATATTAAGTATTGCAAGAGAGCTTTCAAAGCTCAGTTATATTGACCTTCTACGGAGTGCTTTACTCCTACTAAATATACGAAATTACTTCAAATTAAATTAAACTAATTTATCTAACTTCTACCTTAAATTTATTCAACAATATAACAGATGACTTCAACAACTATATCATTTCCATCCAATTTAAATTAATTAAGTTTCATTTTATTCAAAGTTTTAATATGAATTTCCATGAATTAGAAAAGTCGTCAATATCCTTCACACAAATATACTAATTCCGCATCAAAACCCGTCATATTTCTTATTTATTTCTCATTTTCATTTATTATAATTAGGAAAACAACCGAAATTATTCGAGTTCTCTATCCTAATAAAAAGTCGGATTAATTGATTGGATGCATACTTTAATTTATTCAAATTATGTCAAGTTAACATTTTAATTATTTTTAATGAGTACAGCACAACATTGTACCATAATAAATCAAAATGAAACCCTCAAAGGAACCGGGCGCCTTCAGATATTTTCTGATCCACAAAGCCTGAAATTGTAGACAGGAAATTATCCATGGTTCCTCGTTTGAACAATATTACACTCTTTGTGGACCAGGAGATACATATGTAAAATCGTTTCTGTCAGAGAATATTTAATTAAATTTGAAGCTACTTGAATACTTTGTAGTGTGACATTTTATGTATAAATATATTAGAACGCATTAAGTATTAGAGTATTCATTTATTTTAATTAGAAGTTGAATTTACTATATTGTTTCACTAGAATTTGGATGCGTAAATTGTGTTTATTTTGTGCATCAATTATGAGTAAAGTCTCCTAATTGCTTTAATACTTTTAATTAAATTTATTATTGCCTTAGTGCGCAATATGTTTCAAATTCTATATATCATTTCAAAGTATTCATTCATTTATGTATACGTATTTGTTTTCAAGAATTCAATATAATACTTTTTTTTTTAATCTATGAAGCTAATAATTTTAGAGACAGTTTTTTATTCTTCAAATATTAAATAGTGCTATAAAATTAATCCATATATAGGTCAATAATTCTATACCAAGAAATTAAGATGATCCATCTTTATATTGAAGTGTAATCATTCTATGTTTTAGTTTTTAAATTAATGGCTAACTACCTGTACGTGAAGAAAAAATTTCTCATTGATATCACAGAATAATAACCATAAATATCATTACAGTGAAAATAATGAGCAACTTGATTTTCGAATATTGAACCGTAAGTTAAATAATTAATGATATTTCATTAAATTTCATGTAAATTTGTTTCAACTGTATGAGTTGAAAGAATTTTTCATATTGGTTGCTTGTTTTGTGTTTTTTAATTGGATTATTCCATTAGACAATTACATTGCCCTGAATATAACCTTAACTAAAAGGATCACATTTTAGTTCCGATTTGATTTATAACATATATATATATATATATATATATATATATATATATATATATATATATATATATATATATATATAATATATATATATATATATATATATATATATATAAATATATATATTTATATATATATATATATATATATATATATATATATATATATATATATATATATATATATATATATATATATATATATATATATATATATATATATATATATATATATATATATATATATATATATATATATATATATATATATATATATATATATATATATATACAACAGCATCCCCGATAAAGTTAAAAGCATGTCAAGTAAAACATTTAGAAACAGTTTAAAAAATTTTGTGCTGACCTGCCGTAGGGCATACGTTCATATTTTGATAGAAACGAAAATATAAATTGAATGAAGTTACATTTCATAAGGTATCCTGATAGGAAAATTTTTGTTTCCATATCACATCTTTCATGCAACCAATCTCCAGACGAGGTTGATCCAAATTCAAATATTCCAAAAGTCGATGTTGAAAATATCTATTGCTTCTTGCTTTGATTTCTAAAAATTTATTGTATCTTATTGTGAATAATTCAGTTATTGCGGTGAATATGTGTGTATATTTTGAATTATGTATATTTTTGATGTTTTTGATATTTCGATGTTTTTTATATTTTTTATATTTTATAATTGCTACACTATCTCGGAACAAGTATTCTACTTACCGAGTATATTTATTCATCATATCATTTCCTTTAGTATTTAGTATTTTTTTATCCATTCCCCATTTCATTAATGCCTGTCGTGTGATATTCAATAGGACGTGCTAATGGAGTGTTCATTACTATTATCTTATACTACTTCTATTACAACGTGTATTGCTTGTATTATTATGTGAGTGAATAAATTTATTATTATATATATATATATATATATATATATATATATATATATATATATATATATATATATATATATATATATAGGTACATCATATACATGAACAAATTTTTGAACTTCGTCTTCCAGCAGGCACTACCAAATGAAATGAGCGTTTCCTTCTTGTTCTGTGATGATATAAGAATTCTCATTCTTAATCGTAAATTTTCTGGTTACTTTGAGAAATTTGAATTGATTTCTATAATTGTTCTCCGCATTCATACCACCATGAGTTCATGAATTAATTGTCTTTTTATCCAAAAAAATGTTTGTGTTTGAGAATATTTCAAGTAGGTACTATCAAACCTAAAAAAGCTGAGTTTAGATATATCATCAGAAAATTTTCGCATACAGTTCCGTCCAATATTTTACACTGACAGTCTTATCAAACTCAGTTATTATAATGCGCTCTAAACCTATATATATATATATATATATATATATATATATATATATATATATATATATATATATATATATATATATATATATATATATATATAGAAAAAACAAAACTTCAACCACAGAGATAAAATACTGTGAAACCACCTATGTAACGTCTGAGCCTTGAAATTGTCACATAGGTGATTTGTATGGTACCTACCTTTTAGCGGTGCGGTTAACTCTTACACATAGGAAGATTCTTTTTGATCAATTTAAACCGTGTTACGTTCTTTTAACACATGAATGCTTTCTACTAGCACATATTTATTTATTTATTTATTTATTTATTTATTTATTTATTTATTGACGGCAAAGCCAATTTACAAAACATATTCAACAAAGTGTGAATCAAATGCATCATTGAATGCTTATGTCTAGTGTCTACATTACAAATTACAAAAAAAAAAGAAACACATATTACCGAATCGTCAAATGTTTAAATTACTAAAAGATGTAACAAATGTTTTTTCCACTTATAAGGAAAAGGACAAAATAAATCAGAGCCTCGGGAACGCTATAGCCTCTTCAATTGATTTTTAAAGACCTGAGGAGATACATTAAAAAATTTAATTTATTATGGTATTGGTTTCCCAGCTTCAGAAGACGAGGAATTGGACTGTTCAACGCATAATTGGTGTGGAAAAATTCAATCCGAACTTCTGGTATCTCTTTGTTTAATATAAAAAATGTTATTAGTTGGAGTAATTCTGGGAATTTTATTGTACTGTTTATTGTTTTAAAAAGGAAACTCAAGTTACCAGAAACTCTTTTATCTTCCAATGATTCTAAATTTAATCTGGTCAAGATTTCATTATTATGGTAAATTTTTGTTTCCAATGATATCAAAATCACGTTTTGGATTTTTTGTCACATAGGAGGTTTCACCGCGGCAACGACGATATATATATATATATATATATATATATATATATATATATATATATATATATATATATATATATATATATATATATATATTTATGTGTCAATTCAGTAATTTCTTGAATTTTATTAGTTAAACAGAAGGCAAATGTCAAGAATATATCATTTCATTTTTTTTTAGTGATTCATTAGTTTAAATCAGTTGTCAACTAATTTATTAGACTTTAAATATTTTGAAGAACGTACTTTTAGGAAATTGAATATGAATAAGAAATTATCATATTTTTCTTATTACAGATGGTCAAATTCAACAATACGGTGAAGTCAATCAACTTGGAGGTGTGTTCGTTAATGGACGTCCACTGCCAAATCCAGTACGTCTGAAAATAGTGGAACTTTCCCAAGTAGGAATTAGACCATGTGATATTTCCCGCCAACTCCGTGTGTCACATGGATGTGTGTCCAAAATACTTGCCCGTTATCATGAAACGGGATCCATACTTCCTGGCGCTATAGGAGGATCGAAACCGCGAGTTACAACACCCAAAGTAGTGTCGTATATTAAGCAATTGAAACAGAAAGACGCTGGAATTTTCGCATGGGAAATACGCGATAGATTGTTATCGGACGGCATCTGCGATAAATATAATGTGCCTTCTGTTAGTTCGATAAGTCGAATTTTGAGAAACAAGATTGGGTCACTAGTGCATCCTGCTCCTCATCATGCGTCGTTATATAATTCCATTTATCCTACTTATCCAAGTTATCCACAACAGAAATTTCACCAATCTCCTCAAAATCCACACCAGAGGTCGAATGGGCCACACTGTTGGCCCAGTTCGCATTCTGTTAGTGATATTTTGGCTGGTGTTCATGCTGCTGCCTTTCGATCCCCTCATGGGCCACCTCCGGGAGCTCTACCTCCAGGACCGTCCCCTCCAGTTCCTGATCACGGAGCGCAGCAAAATTATAACTACTATATGTACTTACAGTCTGGAAATACAGCAGCAGCAATGCATATGGTTAACTCTAGTATGAATCCCCATCATCATGGTTTAACAGTTCCTGGTACACATATTTAGTTTAGTGTAATATTTATGATATAATTATTTATTTTCGTCAATTTTGAAATATGCATATTCTATGGGGTCATCAGACAATTTTATTTAAATTCATTTTACATTATATATGTATCTTTTTAGGCATTCATTTAATTGTGTATAATTTCATATTTCCCACAGAGTTTTCACAATAATTTTGCAATATTGTACTAGATAAGTCCCTCTGAAGTATTAGCATCATTAAGTGATTGCTGATGAGGCTAAAACTTAAATATATATATATATATATATATATATATATATATATATATATATATATATATATATATATATATATATATATATATATATATATATATATTGTTATTTATATAATATATATATATATATAAATATATATATATATATATATATATATATATATATATATATATATATATATTATATATATATATATATATATATATATATATATATATATATATATATATATATATTTATATAATATATTTATTTGATATTGTTGTTGCCTGTGAACTATTTTAACGATTTTGACAAATTATTAGCAATAACAGGCTTGTGAATCTCAAATATATTTTATTGAAAAGTTGACGTTTCGCCCACGACAATTCGTGTATATTATATATATATATATATATATATATATCTATATATATATATAATATATATATATATATATATATATATATATATATATATTATATATATATATATATATATATATATATATATATATATATATATATATATATATATATATAAAGCACGTATTTTGGTAAATTCTGGGTGTTAATTGTAAATTCTCGGATTTACCAACATGAGTTGTTATGTAAATACTAGAATTTTTATAAAGTGAAATGATTTTGCGGGTTAGTAAATGTTGGTTTTGGAAATAATACTTCGGATATTTTAATAACCAGTTTTGGCGATTATTATTTTCAATCATTTTGCAAGTTCTATTTATTTGATTCTCAACGTACTTTTACGGAAATTCTTTTTATAATTTGAATTGCATAAGAATATCAAAAAAAATAGGTATAATACTTTTCTAGTAGTATACGAAAAGATATATCATTATTGCATTAATCCATCAATAGTTTAAAAAATAATGGATTTTTAACAATACACTACAGAATAAACTTTCAATTTTTTCGATCATAAAGATGAATGTCTATTTTAGGTATATACTTGAACGATTCCACTACGTCAATACTTTCAGCTTCAAATAAAATAATCACTCTATTCCATTTTGTATATATGCCTGAATGAAATAAATGAAAGATTACCTACTCTGCAAAATTGTTTCAAGAACGATATAGATATATGCAAATAATAGTCTTAGCTTTTCAATGGAGAAATATATTCGAAAATATGTTTGAAATGTTATTTAACATATTGTGTGTGAAAAGATTCAATTGCTCTGAGTTTTTCGAAGTATATTTGATGAAAAGTTATTCGTCCGTTTTCCAATATGTGATTTCTAGTCTATTGAATTTCTTATTTATATATAATTATTTTCTCGAACATTTGTCTCCATTGATTTTGGAGAATATTCCTTTAGAATTAAGAATACCTTAGTCTGAAAATTAGCTTGCTAATTTTTATTTTTAATAAACTTTGGTGCTTTGAATTAGTTACATATATTCAACGTGGGATTATCACTTCACGAATATTTTTGGAGAGACTATTACTTTTCATAGTAAGATTATTAAGTGCTAACCAAATAGAAGTATATATATATATATATATATATATATATATATATATATATATATATATATATATATATATATATATATATATATATATATATACTTATATATATATATATATATATATATATATATATATATATAATTATATAAATATTAAGAATATATCCCATAATTCAATAACGCTATTATGACAAATGAAGTATGTACTTATTTTTTAAATTTGTAGTTATCTGACTGGAACTGCATTTTTCATAGGAGCTGTATCTGAAATATATTATTTCAATAAGAGTTGGTATTTTAATTCTTCTTCAATAAAATCTTCTCCACAATGGACAAGGAATTCACCTAATTATTCAAATGAAATAGCTTATATCTTCTTCTAAAGATAATTGGCAATTCGCAATATCTGCCAAGTGTAATTATAAGGACGTTTTTCACAGTAAGTGTATATAAGAAAGTATTTTTTTGTGCATACCACTTATAATTATTTCTACCGAATTTATAATTCTTCGGAAGTTTGTTTTGAATTTCATCAGACGGTTTCAAAGTTGAAATTCAATCTTCCTTCCAAAGGGAACATCAATGGATACCGATGGAGGTAATAAATCATTTCTGATGTTTCGCACACACATGCAGGATACACCCACTGACGTTTACTTGTGAGATCAGGTCGCTAGTACCAACGCATCAAGAAGGTAACATAGAGGAAACCGAAAAATAAAGCCGGATTAGGGTGTTCATGGATAGTGTTCTTGACAAGTAGGGGAGAAGTGGTATGAATGGGACAATTTTTTTATATCAGCTATATTTTTCTAATTTTTAGAGAAAATGGTCTGGATTTTTGCCAGTTTGTGTGGAACCGTGAACAATATATGAAGCCCACACTGAAACTTATTAATTCCAAATCAAAAATGAAAATTTTTTTGTTTTTCATAATCAGAATTAATGTCCCATTCATAACACACATGTTTTGTGTGGGACGAGACTACGTTATGAATGGGACAGAAGAATAAATTATGCATGATCTTGATTAACTCAGATTTTATTGACAAAATGCATATAATAAAAATAAAATAGTAAACTGTTACTATTTGAATATAATAACAGATAAGTTCCGCGTTACTTTTTTTTAAATTGTTACAAAATATTTCCAAATTCTTTTTCATAATGATTAAATGAAATATGGAATGTTAAAGTTGATTGAGTACGAGCTGTAGCCTCATTTATTTCGGGTTCAGGTATCTTCCTTAAAATCCGGTCTCTTGCCACTTGACAAATGTCTTCCTCTACAGGATACACAAACTTTTCAGAATTTCCATAACGCCTCAAAAATTTAATTCGGAATTCTGAATTGTCAAGCTTCTCTTCAACAACTCCAATTAGGAAATTCTATTCTTCTTTGTGGAAAAGTCAACCAACACGTAATCATTTTTTTGTACTTCAAAATCATCCACATCTTAAATATTTCAAATTCCTTGACGCTGGTTTTTCCAATTCTTGTAAAAATTAATCTGTGTCATCTGAATCCTCTAGCCTCAAATTCTTCCGGCTCATCACTCGATTCACTTTCTTGTAAAACCCTTCGGACAACTTTTTTCTTTTTTTGCTCCTTTTTGGCGATTTTTCTCCATTTTTTTCTGCTTTTCTTTCATTAAACCCGTGAGTTCAGAGTGTCTGTGAGAATTTTTGTTCTTTACCCCGTTTTCTCCCACCTTTTTTTAATTTTCTCTCAGTTGCTTTTGGGAAAGGGGCGTATTGCTACTGGAGTGGTAGAAAATCTAGCAATTTCGGATGGTACAGTAAGGGTAGAAGGTCCACTGATTGAAGAAGCCTCAACAGAATCTCTATTTGGTGCCTTTCATCGTTCCCTAATATTAGGATTCTCACGGTCTGTTACAAAAGACACACAAAAAAATCTTCTTCGCCGAATATGTTACGATTGAGTGGAATATTCCAGTAGATGAGAATCCAGAAATAATATTCTTAGGAGTGAATGAATTCAAAAAGGCTTTATTGACAATTTCAGCAATTTCATAAATTGTTAAAGTTTGGCCAGGATTAGCAAGCATCCACTCGTTTTGCGCCACCCTTTACATAAGTCTTAAAAGGACCAATACAGACTTATCTAATGGCTGCAGCCTGTTGGCTACAGTGCGGTGGAAAAGTGAGCAAAACAATATTGTTTTCTTTCGCCAATCTGACAACTCTCACGCTAATATGAGATTCTGGTTGTCTAATATAAGAAGAATTGGTGATTCTCTCGACGGTTTCATATGTTTAATGAAATGTTCAAGGCTGCTTTAGAAATTTGCTTCATTCATCCATCCCGATTTATTTCGCCAGACCAATACTTCCCACAGGAGCGCCTTTCAACATGAAAGTTTTGAAGTTTACCCTCGGAAATTTGAAGACTGGCGGAACAAAATTTCCAGAAGCACAAATGAAATTGAGAACAGTCACAAGTTGCCCCCTTTCAGCTGATGTAGCCTACCCACTTGTTTGAGGCCCTTTTTCCCAAAAAATTTTTGGTGGGTCCGTTACAGTTGTTACGGCCGTCTCATCACAATTAAAATTTCGGTCTGGCGTAAAGTTGTATTTACTCAAGACGCTCTCAAGATTATCGAAGAATTTGTTTTACATTGACCGCATTAAAAGATGTAGCTCTTGACAGGCTAGTTTTTTTTTGGCTTACGTAAACTCAAAATTTCTTTATGGCGGCTTCGAAATCCTTTCAGCCAGTCTTCACTAGCCATCTGACTATCATCCCACTTCTCTGGATAGGCCAAATTCAATTCTTTTGCATATTTATAAGCGAGGTTGCGAAGCCCTTTAGACCCTAAACCATAGCACATTTTTGACGCAGTGATTAGATATTCTACCAATTGAGTTTCCTGCTCAATACGGAAGATCCTCCTATTACCTATATTAGGAGAGTGTCTGAAGTCTCGTACGTTACTTAGCTCTCTAGCAGCCTGCATTTGACGGTGAAGTGCTGACTTTGAAACAAAAAATCTTGCAGAACCATCCCTGGCTGATATATTATTTTCAATGCAATAAATAACAGCTCGTTCCATTTGTTCGGTAGAAACACGTTCTCTTTTATTTTGTTTTTCCTTGCTCATCTGAAAAAAATATATACTTCAGGCTATGAATGGGACACGTCCCATTCATGACTTATATTTGTGTCCCATTCATAGCTTGGTAACACGGCGGTGTAAACATGGACATAAAAAATATAACCTCTATGTTTATTGATGTTTTTTTGCATAAAAAGTAGAAAATATAAAGTTTCTTACCGTAAAAAACTTTTCCGTTGAGATTACTCGTTGAAATACGATCTGAGAATGAAAATTGTAAGTTCCTAAACTCGTCAATTCGACAACAAGCAACATGCACTACATCTCACAACGTCTTACAGTTGACTACAAATGAAATTTTTTTTTTTCGTCATCGTCGGTATCTCCTGCGCCATCTAACAGAGCAATATGACAGAAATATTGCGGAGAATATTTGTGATATGCTCTGTCCCATTCATAGCATGTCCCATTCATGGCACTTCTCCCCTAGGTACTGTATAAGAAGTTTATACCTGCAAGTTCATGAAAAAATTATGCTCATTCATTTAAATGTGATATTAAGAACTAATAATCGCCATAACATGATGCTTCAGGTTGTCACTGCCTTTACTTAGGTAATAAATAGGCACACGAAACCACTAAAACTTAAATTCATAAAAATTTTTAATTATTTAAAAAGTTTATTTTTCTGAATAGGACATACAATAATACTTGAATCACGAACCTCGAATTTATTATAAATTTTGAATCAAAAACCAAATAATTTTACATAATCATGAACTGATATTCTTACACTTCATTATATATATCTATATATATATATATATATATATATATATATATATATATATATATATATATATATATATATATATATATATATATATATATATATATATATATATATATATATATATATATATATATATATATATATATATATATATATATATATATATATATATATATATATATATATTTATATATATATATATATGATTGTCTGGTTTCCCGGGTTTGTATCCGCGTATGGGCTCGGAGTGAATACACTGAACAGTTCAGTGTATTCACTCCGACCAAGAAGAGCTACCTGAAGATGGCAAATGTGATTTTGCCGAAACTTCGAGCAGACTTCAACGAAGACGAAGCCCATACGCGGATACAAACCCGGGAAACCAGACAACCAGATTATCTCCGCGAGAACCTGAAAATCAATATATATATCAGGGGCGGCTATTCAAAGGCGGCTAAGGAGGCTAAGCCTCCTCCTCAATAATATTCCGTGTATCACTAATATATTATATTGAATAGTCAGCATTCAGCATATTCATATTGATCAAAATCATATTATTTTATGCACCTACCTTCCTTTCAACCTACATTATATAATGGTATTTACATTTACTGCATTTCATTCATTTCAAGATTTGTGGCAACGCTGCGGAGGCTTAACCCTTCAGTACCCGTTTAAATTCACCAGACTGTAGTGCCCGTTTCGGTCTCTGGGACCGAAGAAGGCTTGTTCGAACAAAAATTGTAATATTCTATTGAAAAGGAACTAAATACAAAAATTATGTTTTTTATGATTGATTCAGATTGAAAACAAATATAATAAAGCTTAACACAACAATAAAAAAAGACTCATTGGAAAATAATTTTAAAGCAACATTATTTACTGAAATATATTTTGAATTATTGAAATGATATTCAATCAAATGTAAATTTTTGATAAAAACAATCACACACTATTGTTATATGTTCTAAGATCATGAATCTGTTACAATTCTTGCAGAAATAGCGAGTTTTTTTGTTTCTCTTGCTGTCACAGTAGTAGCTTCTGCCTCCTTCTTGTAACGGTGCTCCACCGTATCGACTGATTCCTCGACACTACAAATTTTTCGAATACAGAATTTCATTGGTCGAGAAATTCTCTCAAGAGTTGTAGTAGATATGGTTTGATCAACTCCATCGAAAGTTCTCTTATGAAATCTCTATGTGCAATTTGTTTATTGGAATTTTTCGATATATATGGTTACATAAGAATTAATTGCTGCAATATTCAGGCTTGAGGAGAAAATCACCATTGGCCATCGTCGAGTAGGTACTATAGAATCAATTATAATTTCTCCACAATTGATTCACCATATCAACCCCACTTTTTGTCCTGTTATTTTTAGTTATGATTTCTGGCTTGCCTGTCTATGAATCGATGGCATCGTCGTGGTGTAAACTTGATACCAACGGGACATTCTTGTTTCTTCTTGGAAAGTACGACACTAGTTTACATTCTTCTTCAGATTCCGGCATTTCATCAAAATATTCATCGATCTGTTTCATTCGAAGCATCTTCCATCAATTTTCTGAGTTTCTTCTGCCCTCTTTCATAATCTCCCATGAGTCAAATTGAAAGAAATTTTTTCAATGAAGTTTATATATTCAGATTCAATAGTACGACAACAAAAACAAACCAGAGAAACTGAAAATATAGTCACTTTTCTAAACACACACCGCTAGTTTCAATTCAATGATTTCAAAACTCAATTACTCGTTTCGGTCTCACAGACCGAATCTATAGATAAAACACAAACGGCTTAGAGTATCTGGATATCGTGCAACACTGATATGGAGCGAGACGATTCATGAAGCTACAAGAATGGAAAGTTAGGTGCGCTTTTCGGCCGATTCAAAATGATTGGTTCAGTAACTCATCGGTCTCCCAGACCGAATACGGGTACTGAAGGGTTAAAAAGGTATATTCTCAACGTTCATTATGCCTGCCACAGAAAAGCAAGCAACGGTGCGAATACTGCCAATGAATACTTCATTGCAATAGAAAAGCAGAACACATGTAAATGGCAACACCGATGGAGCCTGAGTCTCATACAATGTCGACCAATCACAACTATAGAATTACGGGTAAAATCGAGTGAATTCGTTGGAAAGTATTAATTTAATCGTAGTGTGATCGTAGTGACTAATGGCCGAAAACAACTTGTTTACTTATATTGCTCGCCTATTGTTTCAAAATGAGTTTGGTTACTGAAGTTAATTTCAAAAGTTTCAATGGTGACTTAGTGGAATATTTGTTATCCCATAACTTTAGTGCACTAAGTTATGAGGATAAAGTTTTGATAAAAACATTGCGACCTACCCCTAAATTAAACAATTTGGTGCAGCGTAACAGACAACAAAACCGCGGTTTTAATACAAGGAATTATGAGAGACATCCTTGCCTAACCGGATCACAGGTAAAAAATAAATCATTTTGTTGGCAGTGTTTACTTTTTACTAGGGAAAATGTCTCTGTTTGGGGCCGCTTAGGATTTGAGGATTTAATTCTATAGTTGAAAGTGATGAATTTTTCACCGATAAAGTAACTTTAAATACCGCACGCGGATTAATATCTTACTTACAAGATAAGGAATTTATATATTTTTTAAACATCTTTAGATTAATTTTTGAACAAACAGAAATAGTTTTCCAAATCTTACAGCACAAGTTTTCAGATGTAATTTACTCACGAAATCGGCTCAAGTTTCTTTTGGAAAAAATTTCAGAATTTCGTGCATAAGTTTATTTTGAAAAACTATTTTCTGTATTTCAAACTACTGATGATACGACTCAATTTAGCCCAAAACGAAAGAAATTCAGTTACGCAGATATGGAGCTTCACTATAGGCAAATATTTTATGAAATTTTGGATACTATTAGGGGTCAAATAGAAATAAGGTTCTCTGATTTGAAAAAACTGCATTTCTTCGACTTACTCAATAAAAATTTGTTTACCGGATTTTCGGCTACTTTTCCAGATAACCTTTTGGAAAATTTATGACAAAAATACACTTTTTTTGAAAAGGTGGCCATAAAAAGTGAACTGTGTGTTGTTTATATTGACAATGAAATTTTGGGGCAAAATGAAAATCATGTGAGGACTATTAAATACCTTTTTGATAATGATTTGAATCAAGATTCACCCCAAGTTTATAAACTCTGTTTAATTGTTTCTATCCCGGTGACATCGGCTTCCGTAGAGCGCTCGTTTTCCACTCTTAAGAGAATTGAAACTTATTTACGAAATTCAATGAGCCAGGACCGTTTGAAAAATATTAGTTTGTTGTCTATTGAAAAGGACTTGGTAAAACTTTTGGCGAAAGACAAAACATTTTATGAGGATATTTTAGATCATTTTGCTAACGTTAAAGATCGCAGAATCCCGCTACTCTTCAAAAATATATAATAACTTTTTATTTTCTCTCACCAGCTGTTAACAAATTCTTTAAGTAGGTAGGTAGGTACCCATTTTGTGAAAGAAAAAAAATTTGATGAATAGATGAATTGGCAGAGAAGAGTTTTTGTGAATATTGTAAATACGAGTTGTAGGTCTCTAGATAGACACTCGAAAGTGAAAAAAAATTAATAGCTTAGGGTGCTTGTTTTACTTTGATTTTCTTCAAATTATAAGGCGGTTGACCTTGAAATCCGAAAAATTTTCGCCTATGGTGTATTTTTTAACACCTCTTGTAGCCTCCTTAAACCAAAACCTCACGAGCCGCCACTGATATATATATATATATATATATATATATATATATATATATATATATATATATATATACAGTGTGACCCATTTTTAATGGAAACACCCCTGTAAAATTTGAAGTTGTGAACCGATTGCAACCATACTTTTTTGAAATGTCAAGTACCAAAAGGTCTACCTTGGGACAAAATAAGAAATTAATATTGATAATATATATATTATTAATATAATAATTTTCAGGGCATACTACGATATTTTTGAATAGTCGAAATTAGGGATTTTTTATTAGCGATTTTTTATTGAAAAATTTACCAGGCCACTGGATTCAGCGTGTCCCTTAATAGGTATGACCAAAATTTCATAATAAAATATTCATTCATAAAAGTTATGAGAACTCAAGAACTCACACTTAACCGTCACGAATAAATATTCAATATCAACAGATAGCCATAGAAATATATTTTTTTATGATTTCAAGAATAAAGTGCCATCAGATAAATACTTTACAAACCTCTCCAGCACTTCTAAAGTCATCTTCCGAAAGGCAATTTTCTCTCTTACGCTCAATCATTTGCATGGTAACTAAGATTTAAATTGAAAAATCTATTAGGTCTTAGTTTTAGTTGATTTGCGTGAAAACTTGAATGTAATTCCGTTATTTTTCGTGAAAATATTTACGCTATTTTATTGTTGAAATCATAAAAAAAATATTTCCATGGCTATCTGTTGATATTGGGTGTTTTTTTTATGATTTTTAACTGTGAGTTTTCAAATTTTGAGTTCTCATAACATTGTTATGAATGAATATTTTTTCATGAAATTTTAGTTATACTTATTAAGGGGCACGCTGAATACAGTGGCGTGGTAATCTTTTCAATAAAAAATCGCTAATAAAAAAAACCTAATTTCGACTAAGAAAAAATATCGTAGTATGCCCTGAAAATTGGATATATATATATATATATATATATATATATATATATATATATATATATATATATATATATATATGTATATATATATATATATATATATATACATATATATATATATGTATATATATATATATATATATATATATATACAGGGTGGACCACCAGGAACTGCATCGATCGATATCTCAGAAACTGAATTTAGGAAAAATTTGAAATTTTGGATACTGGCTAGATGTCGTGGGGACTATTCAGCTAAAAAAATTTCATTCATTGGGCATTTCTGGTTATACCGGAAGTAGACTCGAAGTCGCTAATTTTAAATAGGACACCCTATATTATTACATTTTCGAATTCTACCTGAGATTATAAGTTGATTTTATGCATCATGTCTCATACCAAGTCTAAGCGTTTTTGACATATTTAAGTTTTTATGTCAAAAATGACGATTGCAAGTCCTAAAATAATAAATTATCAATTGTTTCTATATAAGGAAGCTCTTATACTTACTTTGGGTAAGATTACTTGTTGAGAAGGACTTACTTTGAAAGATTTTGTACAATATTTGGATAACTAATCATACAGGGTGTTCAAAAAATTGAATCTAAAATAAGATTGAGAAAACTGATAAAAATCAATTTTTTCAAATGGAAACCTTCATTTTTCTAATTTTGTAGTATTAATCATCAAAAGTTAAGGTAATTTTGTATAAGGTTATTTATACCTTATACCAAAAATTTTTAATTTCCGAAATATTGCCTATTTAATATTTTTATATGGCGATTTTGCTTTTATTCATTCAACAATTAGATCTAGGATAGGCGCGATCGTATTTACAATTCAAATCATCGGCTCCCCGATTATATTATACAAACGAAGATTATTTGAACTTATTCATTATTTATGGACAATGTGATAGTGTTATTTCAAGAACATGTGATATATTTATGACACGATACACTCAAAAACAGAAACAATCACCAATAGAGCGTGAGCTAGCGCACATGAATTTGGAGTCATAGATAAATGTCTGGCATTAGAGGTATGAAAAGTGTGATTCAGTCGATGAAAATAAGGCTGGTTTGAAGGGCCGACGCGTGTTCGAAAATTTGGAAAATTAATTTTCATTTGCATAAATAAATTCATTTTTCACTGATCTCAAAGTGTCTGGCATTTGAATCAGAAATAGACATCAATAAGTAACTCCCAGTTTTCAAATGCCAGACGGTTTCAAATAGTCGAAAGGGTGATTCATAGGGGTGAAGTTGCAGAACGAAAAACAAAAATTCATCGCTTTCTTTTTATCTGGCAATCGAAACAATGAAAATTATCGTCATGAAAATGATGAAAAAAAATTGCCAGGCGGTTTCCAGTGTTCGGAGTCGAGTTTCTCTGTGGAAAATTATGTGAAAATTTTTTACATTTTTCAATGATCTCAATGTACAAAATAAGAGGGCCATTGTGTTTGCGGTATCATAAAATGTTATTAATTTTTCAACGCCAGACAAATTGGCCGGTTCGAAAATTTATAAATCTATAAAAAAGTTGTTAAATAATTCATAAAAATTTCATTGATTTATTTTTGTCTGGCATTCTGTATTTGAATTAGAAATAAGCCTTAAAACACAATTTATAAATGCCAGACAAGTTGAGCTGTTCGAAAACGTATAAATAATTAATTAAATAATTAATATTAAAAATTAAAATGAAAAAATGTTTTTTTTTTTAATTTAAGCGATTTAGTTTTGTCTGGCATTTTGCATTTCGATTGAAAACATATTTTTATACCTTAGATTGAAATGCCAGACTAATTCGGTTGTTCAAAAATTAATAAAATATTGAATTAAATATTGGTAAAAAAAATAATGAAAAATTTCAGTATTTTTTTTTGTTCAATCTAATTTCTCTTTTCTTTTCGAATTTTTTCTTAAATTATGAGCTATTGCTACTCGAGATACTATTTTTGTCCTAAAGTTTTCCGAATTTGATGCTGTCAACGGAAGTAATTTGCCAATGAAATCTGAGAATTAAGAAAAATCTCTTTAAATTTAAATAATTCACATTTTAAATCATATTCGAGTTAAGAAATATAATGGCAGGAGAATATTTTTCGAAACATGAATTTTAAACAACTAAAATGTGCTTTTTAAAATTAACAAATAATTGAAAATACACTCACAACTTAAATTGAAATTGTCATTTCACTATTATCTTTTTATTTATATGTGTTGTTTTTTATTTCAGGCTTTTATTTTTCCTCCCATATTCTGACTACCTTGCACTTGCACATTATATTCATTGCTTATTATACCCCTACAAGTTTTTGTTTAAATTTTTTGAACGAAGAACACAATTATTCAAAAATCATAAAATTATGTAATTTCATCATTTATTCTTGAGTGTTCCCAGAATTTCATGATAACTAAATTTTGTTTCTTCGATATTTTGGTCTGGGAATAAGATATCGAGATACGATTTTCACTATCCTTTTTTGGTGTCATAGCAGTACAATTTTGTGGAAAAAAAGTCAGATCATTGCATTTAATTTTTCAGAGAAATTGGAAATTTTCTGTTAGTAAATCAAAAAACGCGCTCTAGAGGTATCACTAAAAACTTGACATATCAGGGATATGATAAGTTTGAGAAAACAATAAATGTTTGTCCCAACGAGACCAACTTTGTTAAAATCCGTTCAGTCATTCAGAAGATGTTTATTTAAAAAAGCATCGATTCACTCCCCACCACTTCATTTCAATAGATACGTCAAAAAGTGTCGAACGAAAATTACTCGAATGACTCTCAACTTGAAAACGCATATATTTTTGTGATACGTTTACGAGGAGTATTTCAGAGAAAAATCACTTCAAAAGTTTTAGATGGCGGTTACGCTCCCTGGCGGCCATCTTGGAAACCTGAAAATAATTTCTAGTATTTTCTGTTGGCCACTTTCGTTATAATATTTTTTACCGCAAGTCTCTACGACGAATAGTTTACAAGATACAGCACTTTGCATTCTTATCTGGCCACCCGGTACATAACAATATAAAATAGATCGACATTGCAACGCAAAACTATTCACTCAGGATTCGCTAGATTTATTAAAAACTTTTATTCATGTATTTTTTCATTTTATAAATTTTTAGGTCGGAAATAGTAAGTAGTAAGTACGTTTCCCGAGTACTAACAGCTTATAATATAGGGGAAAAGGCGAAAATAAATGAGAAATTAGATTTTTTCAAAACTTTTTTTATTCATTTATATACTTTCGAACAGCCCAACTTATCTGATATTTTCAATTTAAGTTTGAAAGTTTATTTTTCTTTGAGAAACAAGTCGCCAAACGAAAAAAGCACTGAAATTTTCAAAAATTTGTCACAATTATTTAATTTGTTTTTTTTTTAATTTTCGAACAACCCAACCAGGCTGGCATTTCAAGCAAGGTAATAATATACTACTCCATACAAAATTGTAAATGACGGACATAAATAAATGGTGTATTAGACAAAAAAAGGAAATTTTTCATTATTTTTTGCTATCTTTTCAATTAATTCATAAATTTTCGAACAGCTCAACTTGTCTGGCATTTGTATATTGTGTTTGTAGTTGTATTTCTAATTGAAATACAAATTGCCAAACAAAAATAAATCAATGAAATTTCAATTTTTTTTTTACGAATTTTCTTTTCTCGTCTGGCACCATTTTTCCATTTGCCAATTTGTCTGGCACTTTTTTGTGACGGGAAATGTGTGTATCAACTTTAAGTATTCAAAATACCAGACGAATAGTGATCACTGAAAAATGTAAAAAATTTTCACATAATTTTCCACAGAGAAACTCGACTCCGAACACTGGAAACCGTCTGGCAATTTTTTTTCATCATTTTCATGACGATAATTTTCATTGTTTCGATTGCCAGACAAAAAGAAAACGATGAATTTTTGTTTTACGTTCTGCAACTTCACCCCTATGAATCACCCTTTCGACTATTTGAAACCGTCTGGCATTTGAAAATTGGGAGTTATTGATATCTATTTCTGATTCAAATGCCAGACACTTTGAGATCAGTGAAAAATGAATTTATTTATGCAAAAGGAAATTAATTTTCCAAATTTTCGAACACGGGTCGGCCCTTCAAAGCAGCCTTATTTTCATCAACTGAATCACACTTTTCATACCTCTAAATGCCAGACATTTATCGATGACTCCAAATTCATGTGCGCTAGCTCACGGTCTACAAATACGAATTATAGAAAACTTGAAGAAATTTGGACCCGCAAAGGAAAAATGTACAGAAATAAACCAGTAATTAACAATGAAAATATTGATATCATAAACTGGAAATAGAAATGTTAACAAAATTATCTAAGTGAATGTTCGAATTGGTGTCTTTGAACTTCTAGACATTTTGCGCATCTAAGCCGCAATTGTTCATGGGTGGCACTTCTCATTGACTGGTGGTCTAGGTCTTCAAATGCTGTACTTACTCGCCTCATGCAGTATTCCATGGTCGTCAATGCGGTGTTATACACGTTATTTCTCACTGTTCCCCATAAATGAAAATCGAGTACTGATAGGTCTGGGGAGCGAGGTGGCCAAAAATTTGGTCCATTGCTGGCTATACATTGATCATAAAATAAGTTTTTCAGATAACTAAACACTAAATGGGCATTATGTGGAGGTGCCCCCTATAATGTTGATGGAAAAGGTTTCGAAGATCAGCCAGGGGCAAGTTGTCATGTGTTTCTGTTTTTGAGGATATTGTGTCACAAATGTATCGCATGTTCTGGAAATAACTTTATCACATTGTCCACGAATAATAAATAAGTCTAAATAATCTTCGTTTATATAATTTAACCAGGGTGCCATTACGATGGTTTGAAATGTCAAATACGATCGTGGCTATCCTAGATCTAATTGTTTATTGTTGATTAAATGTAAAATCGCCATATAAAAATATAAAATTGGCAATATTTCGAAAACTGAAAATTTTAGGTACCTATAGGTAACCTCATACAAAGTTACCTTAATTTTTGATGATAAATACTGCAAATCAAGAATAATGGGGGATTCCATTTGAAAAAATTGATTTTTGTCAGTTTTCTCAATCTCATTTTGGATCTTATTTTTTGAACTCCCCGTATGGTTAGTTATCCAAATATTATACAAAATCTATTAAAGTAAGTCCTTCTCAATAAGGAATCCAACCCAAAGTAAGTAATAAGGGCTTCCTTATAGGAACAATTGATAATTATATTAAGACCTGCAGTCGTCATTTTTGAGATAAAAACTTAAATATGTCAAAAACGCTTAGACTTAGGTAAAGGACATGGTGCATAAAATCGGCCTATAATCTAGGGAATAATTCAAAAATGTAGGTAATAATATATAAAGTGTCCTATTCAAAATAAGCCACTAAGGTCTATTTCCGGTATAACCGGAAATGCCCAATAAATGAAAATATTTTAGCTGAATAGGTCCCACGTTATCTAGACAGTTTCCAAAATTTCCAATTTTTCCTCCATTTAGATTCTGAAATATCGATCGATGCAGTTCCCGTTGCGACACCCTGTCTATATATATATATATATATATATATATATATATATATATATATATATATATATATATATATATAATATATAATATATATATATATATATATATATATATATATATACCGAGTGTCAACGGAAGATGGCTCGCCCACATAACATTATTGTCTTAGGACATAAGGAAATGAAATTTGGAGGATCTATTCAATGCATAAAACTGCATTTATTGACAAGTAGATATCTCAACTTCATGCAAATTTCAGATTCACCGGAAGTGACATGAATTTTCGATTTTTAAATGGGTTACCTGGTATATGACATTTAGAATACAACCATGTATCATTTGTTACTGTTTGTAACAGTTTTTTTATTTTTTTTCCGCAATAAATTTTTATTCTAGAGGGCTATGGATACGTTCAAATAACTAATTTCAATCCTAAAATGTTTGTAGAAATACAACTTCACTGTTTTCGATCAAAATGTTCCATCTATGTGACGTTTGATTTCAAAATTTTCATTACTACTTTTTTTCAAATGGCAACATGGATGGAAAAAAACATTTTATTACTATTAAATTGATACCGCACTATATTAGATTGTAAAAACTGAAATTAGTTATTTGAACGTTTCCATAGCCCTCTAGAATGAAAATTTATTTCGGAAAACAAATGAAAATAAGGTTACGAACAGTGACAAATGATACATAATTGTATTTTAAATGTCATATGGAGACAAAAAAACACACCAGGTGTCACTTCCGGTGAATACGAAATTTCAATGAATTTGAGTTACTTGTCAAAAAATGCAGTTTTATGCATTGTAACCAACCTCCCTTTTGAGAGATATTTATGCCCGAGCTAGCAGGGAGATTGGTTAAACATATAAAGGTTCTAGGTTGTTTTCAGTAATAATAACAAAATAAAATGTAGGTATTTACTATCCTCTTTTTACATAGAGTGAGACTTATCTTGTTGTTTTTATATATAATTTTCCATCAAAGTTGAAGATTCTCCTTTAGGTGGATTTTACTCTTGACTTCTGCCCTTTGTACCTCGTTTCTTGGAAGCTCCAGATAAGGTGAATATTGGCTCCAGGTGAGGTGAATTTCAAACTTCAGACAACGTGGCTTTTAGCTCTAACCAAGGTGGCTAAAATAATTCGGGGCAAATCAACATACAATCTCAAACTTAATATTTTCCAAGAATATCTGTAGGGTATGGCCAATTCAAACTAACATTTAGATTTATCTTAAGCAAAGATGCTAAGAAAGACAGTATATGTTCCAACCTTAAACGGAACATAAGATATGACCACGTGAAATTTGCCATCGTTAGCCTACAAAAATCTTGTGTCAAATTGAGAGAATGGAATAAGCAAATAAAGTAAAAATATTTTAAATTAAGAAATGCAAGATGATTATTTCAATATTGAAAGATAAATAATTTAATATAGATAAATGAAAAAAATGAAATGGCGGAAAAATGAAATAAGGAATCAATTCAGATTTTCAAGATAATGCATTAATACGGAATAATTATATTTCTTCTCATAACTTACCGTCTATCAGACGCCACAGATACTTCAAAATTTTAATAAACTTTAATAAACGTTCAACTGATATTGACTATAATTTTACCAATTAATGATGTGTTATCTACAAGAACCATTTGCTAAAAGAATGAGCGATTGTTAACTCTACGCTATCTCGATTTATCGTAACACGCAGGTCACTAATCATAGAGGGAACAAATGTGAAGCGTGGAATCACGGTACTCCGATGCGGAATTCAGTAGCGGCGGTTAATCGGGGAATTTACACGTTACAGCATTAACCAGATATTCCAAATTTCTTTACATCATCTCCGAAAACAAAAAAGTTATAGGGGCGAGCCACCTTCCGTGGACACCTGGTGTATATATAAAAGGAATTTCGTTTGTTGTTTTCGTTATTGTTTTTTTTTTCAAATTGTCCATTATACTTGGCTACGCCGTTCTAATGTCAAAATCTCTTACCGACCTCCTTATAGTTTGGCTTGTTGGAATGCTTCAGTGTATTTTCACATTCAATTCGCGACGAAAATTTCTTTGCACTTGCACAACTGAATTAATTAATATGAATTGTTTCACCACGTTGATTTATCGGAAATTTGTCCATAATATATTCAATTGCAAATACTCACATATAGGAATGTGTGATGTATATAGTTATATATATATATATATATATATATATATATATATATATATATATATATATATATATATATAAATATATATATATATATATATATATATATATATATATATATATATATGTTACAGTCAATTTGTGAAAAGACGCCGTATATATACCGCGCAGACCGTTTATATACAGACTGCCCATATCAGACCGTTTATATAATATATATTTCTTTCATAAATCGACTAGTCATTATATAAACAGCGTCGGCCGTATTATATTGCGTACTTAATTTTAGGCAGTTTGTGAAACAATTCAATATTTCCATCTGCAAACAGGACCGTAATAGAATTTTGAACTATACCCAAATATTATCAATTTATGGCAAATAAAATAATTATTTCGATGTTCATTAAAAACTCTATTTATTGAAAAACATTAAAACCTTAAAAAAAACAAAAAACATCAAAACATTTAAAAAACACTAAAAATTATTTGTTATGGCAAGGCTACTGTGGCATTTTGAAGTGCATAAAACTTAATTTTTTTTACATAAACATTTATTCGATGCACATTTGTTGCTTTTACAATGGCATCTTCGAAAACCTTGCCCATGCCCAATTGACTCCAATTTTGCCGCAGTTCGAAGGGTCAGTATGTTTTCGGAGCAAGTATTTAATTCCATAAGATTAATTGGTCAGGTACTAAATTCTGCCCTGGAATGTAATTTCGAAAGAATGCCGTTTTTCGTGGCTAATCTGAAAAAGCCCTCTTTTGTCACTTCTTTGACTATTCCTAAGATAGATCTTGGATCCCCTCGTCCTCTATCCACCTCTGGAACCGGGATTCTTACTATATCACCTATGTCCACATGTGGATGTGAAGAATCACTTATATGCTTCATGCGTTTTGCTTGTTGTTTCAGCGCCTCTTTGGAGTTTTTTCTAATTTTATTGACATCCTCACCCTTCATACATATATTGCAGAGTGGTTTATCGTATGCTTGGTTTACAGTACATGTTAAGTGTATGTAATTTTCGCAAGATTTGCACAGTTTGACATCGCCGCCATCCCTTTCACATGTACTGCAAATTAATTGTTTAGGTTGATTCGATTCGTAAGTGGTAACTGTATTATCTTCCTTATTTTCCATGATATCATCTACATGAATATCGGATATTATTGTAACTAAAAATGAACAAAAAAAAATTATTAATTTTTTAACCACAAGTTATTTTCCAGTTATTTACCGCTATTTATTATGGAATTGACATTGCCTCCATCCTTTTCATATGTACTGCAAATCAGTGCCGGATTAAGCCAGCGTGAGGCCTGTAGCAAATTCGGCCAAGAGGCCCTTCGTTTGCTTTAGGTTATCAAGTTTATGGTATTAAACTCAGATTAGAAAATGAAACGGAAAATGTGTGTGCGTGACAACCTGGAGCGGCTATGTAGGAACACGTATATCTGTGTGCGTGTAATTATACCAGTTTTTCAAATAAACTCCCTATATTTTTTTATTACTTTTATAAATCAAATTGGATGGCTTTTTTCAAACTATGGTAATAAAATAGTTCAAACGTATATTATTTTAAATATTCATTAGGTACAATCAGAGTTACATACGAACAATCAAATTCAAATTTATATTCATGTAAGTAAATGACATTCATGATACTTGTGAAAGAGCTGATTGGGGTTGAGCCATGAGAACTGACTAGAAACTGTTTTCATTCGCCAGGGGGTCACAAGTGTTAGTGTTACAATAATATGGTGGAATGTAAACTGTTGCAACTAAAATACAATGCTAGACTAACAATGTGAATCAAACATACAACCTTAGCAACCTTATTATGCACTACTTTTTAATATTGCCGTTTAGTTTTCAACTATCGAGAACTAGATCCTAAAACAGTATCTACTTGAAGCCTATTCAAATACCCGAACAGCTCAGAAGACTGGAACTAAAAACAATTTTTCTCAAGAATAGCTCACATCTAAAGAGCTTTCTACGGTTTTTTACGTTGTGCCAAATATAAATGTACATCAAATTCTAATTGTTTAGTAGTCACTAGAATCCTATTTTATTTGTTCGGGTTTTACGACTAGCTCGATCGATGACAATTTCAGGGAATTTCCCTGTTAGTTTTGCAGTACCTACTAAAAATCGAGTTTTAGATTTTCAGGTGGAAGTGGCTAAGGGCTTCGTGTTTAAGGCATGCAAGATATTTTACGCTAATCTAAACTTATTTTTTTTGGAGCGCGGGGCCCCCCAATTCGCGGGGCCCGTAGCATTTGCTACTCTTGCTACGTGGCTAATCCGGCACTGCTGCAAATCAATTGTTTAGGTTGATTAGATTCGTAAGGGATAACTGCATTATCTTATTTATTTTCCATGATATGATCTACTTGAATATCGGTTATTATATCTATCTAAGTATCTAAAAATGAACAGAAAAAATTATTGATTTTTATAGATATTTTCAAATTACTTACCGCCATTTATTATGGAATCTATATAAGTTAATGCGGTAATTTCTTCGCTCTCCTGATTTTTTTCTAGTATGTTTTCGGATCCAGAACTCACTATATTGAATGCAGAAGACAAATCATTTGTTTGATTTTCCATTTGGGATTCAGAATTAGAAGCAAACTGAATAATAGTTTCTAATTCTTCTTCTGTTTGTATATTTTCGTATGATTCCAGTGGAAGATTTTAAACCAATTTTTGCCTTGGTACTAAACATAGCTTCATATGGTGTAGTTTTTATTCCTGAATGGTGAACATTATTTTTCATAAACTGGACAAATTTGACTCCCTCGGCCCAGTTTTCGGTATTATTGACTAGCATCCAAGTTGTAATCATGTTTTCTACGACTTGATTAGCTCTTTCCACACTTCCTTGGCTTTTTAGTTTTCTATGAACCAACTTCATTTTTGGCCACATTTGTGTCAATTCATAAATTACTTTATTGCAAAATTTTCTGCAAATTATCAGACTGTAACACTACAGGAGCCCCGATTAAAGTAAAGATGTCCATCAGGTGAAGAGCAACCTCGTTTGCAGTTTTCGTTTTTAATGGCCTTAATACCACAAATTTTGTTAAGTGATCCTGATAGACCATTAAAAACTTATAGTCTTTATCAGGATGGGATTGATAATCAATTAAATCCACTTGACAACGAGAATTTAAATCATTAAAGACCATTGGTTTTGTAACAACACCTTTTTTCTCAGATGTATGTTTCATTTGGCATTTATTACATAGGTTAATAAATAAAAGTATGTCATCGCGTGTAATATTTTTATACTTTTCTTTAAGTTTATGGTACATTCTGTCCCGGCCACCATGACCCGTTTCCGAATGTACATCTTTCAGTATGTTGAAAATTTCATTTTCATGAACATAATAAATTATGTCAGTAAAATTACCCTTTATAGGGAATATTAATTTTTTTACCCCCTGCACTGATATTATATCATAATGTCGTAATAGCCAATACACGTGAGGATCCCTTTTGGTAACATTTTTTGAAAATTTCACTTCTTCTATTAATTTATTGTACTTTTCAAGATTTAAGCTTCGACAATTTTTACCAAGATTACTTTTCCTTTTATAAAATTCTTCATAAAATCTGAAAAACCATTATCATTGTTATATTTTAATATTTAAATATAATAAATGCTGCCCTGTATAGCTCAGTTTTGAATTTTAATTTAGAGGTTATGTTTGAAAGAATACCTAAATAATACGAATTTTCATATGAATGTGTTAAATAAATCACTTATGTATTGATTAATAATTTACTTTTAACTTTTAATTTTGTCTTCTTCCATTATTAGTAAACGTTTAATGATAATAACTACAACTATAAAATCACCTGGCGGTTGAAAACAATAAACAAAATAAACTTACTAACTCTTTACGCGCGTTTTATATAATGTCTAGTCAGTTTATAATTTGTTCTTTATTTCATATATAGCGGAGCAGTTCAGGCAATATATATACCGGCTAGACAGTTCATATAATGCCCAATTTCATATATTGACTGTAACATATACATAGAGAGAGAGAGAGAGAGAGATGGAAACATACATTTTTATATAGTAGATATTGTGAACATATGCGTTTGGCATGCACCCATATTTCTTTTTCTTATTCCTTGAGGTAAGTATTGTTTCCTACTATTCAAGGCTTGCGCTCTGGTCTTTATGAGAAGAGATCAAGAAAAAATTTGCTGATTCTTTCCATCCCCACTATGAAGTAGGTTCTGATAAGTTCAAATTAGATCGAAACAGCTGTTTATTTTTCTAAGCTTGAGTTAGAGGTCATATTTCAATTATTTACCTTTATAACTCTTTCGGAGTGTTAATGTTATAATTTAAAATACTTTTCTCTGTCAAATTCGATTTGAACTATTCAAATATCTGTCCAAATTGGAATATCTCTCATATTCACTATGAATATATTTTTAACGTATAATAAAAAATCAGTTTACAAGATAGAAGCAGAAATTGCTTTGGTAGATTTTTATATTAATTTATACTTGAAAATAATTTTGTCATCGTTCGTGAGATGCACTTTATATACTTATTAGTCATGTTATAATTCAAAATTTTCATTTTCTATGCGGTCATAAGTTGGCTATACCTATCTACCTGTTAATTTCGTTTATTTGAACATAATGAAAAATGATTTTCTTATGTTCATTTTTGTCTCCATGGTAATGTAATACATTGTATATATTTATTATATACATATATATATATATATATATATATATATATATATATATATATATATATATATATATATATATATATATATATATATATATATACAAATATATATCAAAATAAAAAATAAGAATAATAATCAAATACTTTTTAACCAATTAATATATTATATTGAATGTATAGGACAAGTGAGTAACAATATTAACTGAGACTATATTCACTGGGACTATAAAAACGATAGTTCAGCTTCAAATCAAAAATAAGTCAAAGAAACATCTTCTGTGTTAGAAAAATTCAACCTACCAGACAAGTCATATATAGAACTATAATATTATAGTTAGTTCAAAAAACAGTGCATAACAAACCCTGAGTATACTATCCAGAGACAACAAGTGCTTGAGACGATGAAGCCAAAGAACGATCCAATCAAGTTTTTTTCTAAATTGTTCAACATGTTAACCCAAAAATCTAACAAATATCTTTTAACCAATTAATACATTACATTGAATGTATAGGACAAGTGAGTAACAATATTAACTGAGACTATATTCATTGGGACTATGAAAACGATGGTTCAGCTTCAAATCAAAAATAAGTCAAAGAAATATCTTCTGTGTTAGAAAAATTCAACCTACCAGACAAGCCATATATAGAACTATAATATTATAGTCAACAAGTGCTTGAGACGATGAAGCCAAAGAACGATCCAATCAGGTTTTTTTGCTAAATTGTTCAATATGTTAACACAAAAATCTAACATTTTCAGCTGATCTCAACTGTCGAGGTTTATCATTAACGAGTTTCTGTTACACTAATCTGAAAAGTTCTACATTAATTTCTCACATTTGATTCTTGGTCTGTCGTGAGATTCAATTCACTGAAATAGCTTGGATGTGCCTATTCTAGAAACAAAATTAACTTGTATTCCTATAAGTATTTCGAATAATACCAGAACTTACTTAATCAATCACTGAAGTAATTAATATTCTCCATTTACACTGGAAAACATCGCAAATTAAAATTATAGCCAAACTTCTCAATTATTTTTTTCTGAATGATTACTTTAAAAATATTATTTATATTTATGTAAAATACAGATATAAGTTTCGCGAATTTCAATAATAAAATGAAGTTATTAAATAATTTCTCATTTTCGGCTCTAACATAATTTTATCCGAATTAATATGCAAGTGGTACCTACCTACATGGGACCCATTACAACTGAAACATCCTAACTAATGTTATAAATGCGAATGTGAGTTAGTATGCAATCAATTACAAGAAGTAAATATGAATATAAAGGCAATACACGATCACGTAAATAAATAACTTCAATCTCTTAGCGATTATATGCCTCTATGCAGTTTGCGGTCATATTCAAGAAGGCTCAAAAAACGTAAAAAAAATTTCTGGATATCTATATTTATTCCATACCTACTATTATAGGTATATAAATAATCTATTATTTCTTAACTAAAAAATCGATTTTCTTCACAACCCAAGAAAGCATTTTCGCTTATGCAGCTTCATCCAGAAAATCTATGTATATAATTTGGGGGCGCATCCTGCATAAACCAAATATTCATCCACTGATTTAAAGGTACCAAGTCTAGAAAATCGGGCAAGATATTTTGAAGAAAGTTTAGAAATGCGGGTCCTGCTAAATTCCTTGGTAAAACTACTGGTCCTAACAAACGGTATCCTAAAATACCTAGCCAGATATTATTATTATATACTGAAACGCTGTTGATGCCTGGATTCATGATCCGCCCAAATATAGATATTATGAAAAGTTAAAAATTCCATCTTTGGTGTAGGCGGCTTCATCAGTGAAAAGGATATTAGAAGTAAAATGCGGATGTGCAGCAATCTTTGTTAAAACCCATTGACAGAATGTCCTTCTGGCTTGATGATCAGGAGGATTAAGAGCTTGCACGCGTTGGATATGGAATGAATAGAGAAGTTGTTGATGCATAGTTCTCCAGACAAGGGGGCCACTTATTTCTACTTCCGCTGAAATTCATCCTATACTTGTACCGGGATTTTCAGTCACAACATTTGAAATTTGCTCTTCAACTTCTGGACTAGTTACAGATCTTGGATGTCCAGTATCACGAGAGTTTTTTTTTAAGGAACCACTTTCCCTCAATCGTCTAAAAACTTGATTGTACGTTGACGATCGGGATAATCCTCTGCATAAAAGCCACGTGCTTCTGGAGCACTTCCGTTAGCACGGCCATACATGAAAACCATATCACTCATTTCAATATAAGAATTAAGCATTTCAAATTCAGGAATAATAACTTTTTCTTAACAACAAAGTGAAAAAAAGTAAACAACTCGAATCGGATGCAAAATACCCAATAGGAGTCCGTAGATGTCATATGAAAAGCAAATGTTTGATGCTAGCTGTGATTTTTTTCATGAACCCACTGAAAAAAATTTTAATTTTAAGTTCAGTAAACAAGACATCTGGAAGAAGAAAATAAATCGAATAGCGTATTTGGTTGCGCTAGTAGTTAATTTGAAAACCGAAAATCGCTTATATCTCCAAAAAGGATGGATGGAGAAACCTATTCGTGACTCTTGGACATGGT
Organism: Cynegetis impunctata; assembly: GCA_030704885.1. Lineage (NCBI taxonomy): Eukaryota > Metazoa > Arthropoda > Insecta > Coleoptera > Coccinellidae > Cynegetis > Cynegetis impunctata. Next base: position 22,759 of record JARQZK010000960.1, on the reverse strand, counting down.
TACTCCATTAATAAAACGTCAAGACACAATATAGAGATCGGCAATGACTGCAGAAATGACTGGAAAAAATTACCAAGATTTAAAATTCACTACTTTAATATGTATCTCCGAAAACCCCAATGTACCACTTCCCTCCGAGATAAAAACTTTATCATTTTATCTCCGAAACCCACCACGAAGACTATTGATTTTAGCGACAACTGTACTTTTTGTAGCATTTGGTTGAATTATTTGCAGCTTCTCTATCAATATTTTGTAT